>CAUYPK010103830.1:0-18327 GCA_963574355.1 Loris lydekkerianus
AGCTGGAACATATTCTTCTTAGTAAAGTATCTCAAGAATGGAAGAAAAAGTATCCAATGTACTCAGCCGTACTATGAAACTAATTTATGGCTTTCATATGAAAGCTATAGCCCAGTTATAACCTAAGAATATGGGGAAGGAGGAGAGGGAGAGGAGGGAGGGAGAGGGATGGGTGGGGGGAGGGTGATTGGTGGGATTACACCTATATTGCATCTTACAAGGTTACATGTGAAACTTACTAAATGTAGAATATAAATGTCTTAACACAATAACTAAGAAAATGCAGGGAAGGCTATGTTAACCAGTGTGATGAAAATATGTCAAATGGTATATAAAACCAGTGTATGGTGCCCCATGATCATATTAAGGTACACAGCTATGATTTAATAAAAAAACAAAAAAACAAAAAAAATTGAAATAAAAAGAATTTTTAAAAATAAGAGAAATAGATATAGTTATATTACTTTGGACAGTGAAGAATTAAACATGAAAAACCCATTAAAACAAAAAAGAATGCAGGGTGTGGGGCCAGACTGCTGATTCTATCCCTCATGTCATCACATACTAGTTGAGTGATCTGGGAAAGGTATTTCTCAGTTTTCTCACCTGTAAAATGATAACGATAATAACGCACACCTTGTATGTCTATTGTGAGTATTCAGTGAGTTAATACATGCTGAGCACTTAGATCCAGGCCAAGGTAAGCACTTTATTGACCTTAGTTGAATTCTTTTTCTCTAGTTTTTTTTTTTTTTTTATCTTATTATTTTATTTTATTGCACTTTATTTTTTTTACAGAGACAGAGTGTTGCTCTGTCACCCAGGCTGGAATGCAATAGAGCTATCATAGCAACTGCAACTTAGAACTATGGGGTTCAAGTCATCCTCCCATCTCAGCCTCCCATGTTGCTAGGATCTACATGCATGAGCCACTGTACCTAGCCTTTTAGTTCATTTTAAAGATGACTTCATAGCACTAGAACTATACCATAGATACTAGAGTGTTCTCTTAGGGAAGGCGAAGGACTGCCTACTTTACCTTAGTCATTCTACTGTCTGATGCATAGTTGATGACCTAGGGACATGGCTCATATACATTGTTAATGCTTAGGATGGATCCTGGAACAGACATCCACCTTCTTCCCTCTGCAGTAGTGGTGTTAATGAGAAGGTGTTTATAGTGGTGAGAGGTCCCCCATTTCCTTTTTTACCCTAAGCCAGTTGTCTCTCCACCACCTTGCTGTGGCTTGGTGAGGAATTGAGTTTGACAGAGGGCAGAGTGGATCTGACTTTTTTTTTGCATGAATCTAAAGCACAGAAGAAAGATAATAGCTTCTATAACAGTGAAGGAGAAGAATTTCAGCCTCAACATACGGGCAGATTGTGCTTTAAAACAGCCCAAGAGTGAAAGACACAATGTCATGTAAACTAAAGTTATCTGCCATGTCTACACTGAGAAAGGCCTTGATCACTTGGATATTTAAGGTGGGTAATTGTCATGACCCATCAGGGGTGGGGGATACTTTAAAACATGATGACTCTTGTTAGTTGCTATATTAATATACATGACATTTTGAATAGTTCTTATAATTATAGAATAAGCATTTTTCCATTTAGCTTCTTTTCAATTACATATGTAATTTTAATGGTCACATAAAATTCCTCAAATGATGCATTGCAATTTACTTAACTGTTCCCTTAATGGACTTTTGGATAGTTTTATTTTTTATTTTTGTAGTTATAAACAATGCTGTGATGAATGTGTTGGTAAATAATTATTTTCCATATTTTTGGATTGTTTTCTTAAGACAAGTTCCCGGAAGTTAAATTACTGAATCAAAACTTAACTACATTTTTATGTTTCTTAATACATATTGCCAATTGCTTTCCTAAACATCTGTACCAATTACCATCATAGTAGCTATAGAGAAAGTGCATTTATTACTATATATTCTCTACCACTGGATATTACATAATTTTTGTTTTGATCATTTTACCAATAAAGTAGCATCATAAATCATTTTTAATTTGCATTTTATTACTAGTGAGATTGACCATCTTCCTATATTTTTTCCATTTTTTTCTATTTTAAATGGTCTTTCTCTTGTTCACTCAGAAATCCTAATAACTCTCTTAATAATTTAAGCTTTTTTACTTTAACCCTTTGTATATCATATGTATTCAATTTTATTTTACTCTCTGTCTTCTTTTAATATATTTATTTGTTTTTATTCATTTATTGGCCTTTAGGATTTGGTAGTAAGTCTGTTAAATTTTCCATTTAAAAACATTTCCGTTCCTGCTTTTGCCTCCTCATATAACTCTGCTCCTTCCTCTTGATGAAAGCTACTAGATTTAGTTAAATATTTGTCATTCCCCTCATTTTCCCCTTATTAGACTGTGAACTACCAAGAGTAAAGATAGTAGCTTCTTTTACTTTTCTATCCTTAAAGCTCCAAATATGATACTGTTAATATATGACAAGCCAATGGGACACAGATGGAGGTGATTTGTATCATTACAAGTGTATGTTTTTCAAATGGTGGAGCTAAATGGTGAGCACCCATCAACCTAGGTTCCCCAAGTGACTGTTGGAACACATGTCCCTGCCAGTGGAGCTGAGATAGGTAGCTTAAGCAATAAATAAACTTTTGTTGTGTTAAGCAACCAGTATTTTAGAATTGTTGTCTAGCACCAGGGATGAAAACATTTTTCTGTAAAGAACCAGATAGTAAGTATTTTCAGTGAAAGCAACCATGGACAGTCCATAGGCAAATGAGTATGGCTATGTTCCAATAAAACTTTATAATAACAGATAGCAAGCTGGAATTTCCTGTGGATAGATATAGTTTGTCAATACTTAAGTATGATATCCTGGCCATGTATCTCCAAAGTATTGTTTTCCTTTGCTCTAAAAGCTCATTAAAATGACAATTTTTGGCATAAAACATAAGTAACATTCTACATTAAAGTTATGAACAAAGTAAAGAAGTCCACTATCACTTTGATAATTCAATTCTCACTGTTCCAGAGATATACATTAATGTAATTGAACAAGAGAAAGAAATCCAAAAAGTTGAAATGAAAAATTATTATTAAATATTTTAATTATTATTAAATTATTTTAATTATTAAAATCAGTAGTCTTTCTACATGTATAATAATCCTTTGAAAGATATAATGGAAAAAGTAGAATTTATAATACAACAAAAAATAATAAAATACTTAGTAACAAAGGTAGTAAGAAATGTTTAACATCAGCGCAAAGAAAACTTTGATAACCTAGTGATAGATATGAAAGAACACTTGAATGGAATGGAAAAAAAGATATCTAGTCATGCATAAATGGACATATTAAAGATAATTTTCTTCTAAATTAGTCTACAAATTCTATTCACACCAACAAAAAGAATTTTTAAATGTAATCTTTTTAGTTAGTAATAAATTTATTTATTTATTTATTTTTTAATTTATTTATTTTTATTGTTAAATCATAGCTGTGTACATTAGTGCAATCAAGGGGTACAAGGTGCTGTTTTCATATACAATCTGAAGTATTCTCATTTTAAAGAACAAAGTTAACGATAAAATTTACCTCTCACCATATGCCTAATTCAGATATCCCTTTCCCACAAATATAATCTCTATTATTCATTTTTAATAGTCCTTCTTGTGCAATGCTTCTCAACCTGTGGGTCATGACCCCTTTTTAACAATGAAAATGCATTGCAGTATTAGGAAGGTTGAGAAACACTGTTCTAGTGTATCTTTATATAAGTAAATGTGAATATGTATTCAGTATTTATATTCTTTTGTTCTTATCTCAAAATTATCATACTTTTATACTCTATATTATTCTTCCAACTTACTATTTATTGGAGACATTTGCATACATATCTTCCTCTTTTTTATATAGCTTCCTCTTTTTTTTTTTTTTTTTTTTTTTGCAGTTTTTGGCTGGGGCTGGGTTTGAACCCGCCACCTACAGCATATGGGGCCGGTGCCCTACTCCTTTGAGCCACAGGCGCCACCCAGCTTCCTCATTTTTTAAAGCTTCATAGTATTTCTTTGAGTGTATATACTAGTTCTTATTTAACCTGTCATAACTATTCCTGGATATATTTGCTATTATGATGTTGTAAATCTCATATTAATCAGATATTAATCTCTATAAATTCCCCAAATTAAAAATATTAGTTAAATTTTCTGATTATAATTCAATAAAACTGGAAATCAATAATATCTAACAACAAAAATAATATCTAACAACAAAAATAATACCTAACAACAAAAATTCTATAGAAGCTTTCTAATGGAGTTGGGGCCTCCAAGAATTATTGAGTTGGTTGAAATCCTTGTTTCCTGTGGAGTCTACGAATTGAACATTTTCTGTGTTCAAACACTTTTATCAAAGTACTTTCATGTGCGTGCTCAATTTTTGATATGCAACTGGACTGAAAAGAAAAGAATATTTTCTCTCCTACAGTTGTGATGAACATAGAATGTTGTTATTATTAAAAGCAGAAAGAAGTGGCTGTGGACTTACTTAATTTTTTCAAATAAACAGTGACCCTGTTTCCCCTGTTTGGTACTTTTACTCTGTCATCAAGTGCTTGCCCTTTAGTGGATGATGAGAAGTAGGGAGCAGGTGAGAGTGTGAGAACAACAGAAAGATTAACACACACATTGATACTGTGCTTACCAGTTTGTGTTCATACGGCCAGCTGAGAGGGTGGTAGATGTAGCATAAACTGTGTTGTTTTTTAAAGAGTCTGAAACAAATTAAACACTTCCCAGGGGAGGGTGTGATTGATACTTTTAAATCTTATCAGCTATATTTCTTTTTTCTTAAGTTTGAAGTAAAAACTAGAATATCCTTTTTCTTTTCTTAGAATTATCTGAAAGCAACAAAGATAAGGAGAAACCGAGACAAAATCTCCCTTATAATGAACTAAGAAGACGTCTGAGACCCAAAACCACGAACTGAAAGGAAGCACTGCCAAAAACAGCGAAGGTCAAAGGAGTGCAGGAGGACACAGCGAGAGGCTACTTGGAATGGCACATTTCACAAAAGCTAGCAAAGCACACATCTTTACAATTAAGGGGATAGCTGAGCTATAAACCAATGCTTCTCTATTTGTAATAATGGAATTGGGGTGAACAGGCTGGCAGATAAGCTTCCTTGATTCCATGTGGGATGAGATCCTAAGTTTCTGAAATGTTAGGGCTGAAAAGGGATCAGACAGTTAAGCCATTTTTTTCCAGAAATGGGCTATTATTGAGACTGGAGAGTAGCCATTCCCGGATTACTTAATGAACAATGCAGTGTGACTTTTGTTAGCTAAAAAGAAGAAAAGATTAAACAATCACATTTATATACTTGTCTCTATTTTATCTTGGAACAAGGTTGTTATTATTCCCTAGAACAAATTGAGTACAAATAGCTGATCCAGGACATTACTTATTCAAAGGCAAATCACAATTGTAGAGGAAATTACACAGAATACATGATGAAATACCACAAGAAAAATACTTGGAAAGAAACAAGAAAAAATAACATTAGATGGGGAAAATACTTGTCATAAAAATATTGTTACAGTATAGATAAAAATTGTGATTCAGCATATTGCTACAGAATAGAGGAAAAATGATAGACATGGAAGACAGGAAAAAGATATCTAAAATTGCAAAATTGATACCTGTGAAGTATGGAATCAAATGAAAATATAATTTAAGAAAACTTTCGGGCCTGGATTCCATAAATCCTAAAGACATATCATCTCCCAGAACAAAAACTGGTATAGAACAATCACACCAAAATCTCCTTATAAGCTTCTAGACTTCAAGCTAGAATTTTTTGGGCACCTAGGCACCTAGGCAAAAAGATGACATCACCTATAAGAGAAAAAAAAATAATGCTAGCTTCAGACTTCTTCACAGGACATTCAGTGTTGGAAGAGGGTGGAATAAAACCTTTTAAACACTGAAGAATGTGTGAGCTGACAAAACTATACCCAGACAACTTGTCATTTACATATAAAAAGAACAAGAACAGCGATAAGAAAATATTTCTTAATACGAAAAGAAGAGAAAATTTTTTTCATAGGAGCTCTTTCAGAAGATATTTCGCAGAATTTTAGCTAACCAATACGTGAATGAAGAAATAAAAATAAATGGACATGATCAATAGAATATTATAAAATATTATAAAATCCAAAATGTAAAAATAATGTACATAATAAAAGTTGGTGGGGAAGGGGACAAAAAGCTGAAAATAGTAAAGTTATGCCCAATTTTCTCATTTTTCAAAGGTAAGGATCATTTAATGAGCTCATAACTGATGCAAAATGAATATAGTTATAAAGGAATAAAGACAAACTGTGGTCCCCACCCCTAGGCTGCATACTGATACTGGTCCACGACCTGTTAGGAACCAGGCCACCTGCAGGAGGTGAGCTGGGCTAGAGAGTGAAGTTTCATTTGCATTTACAGCTGCTCCCCATCACTGCGTCATTCCTGAGCTCCACTTCCTGTCACTTCAGCAGCAGCATTAGATGCTTACAGGAGCACCAACCCTACTGTAAACTGTACATGTGAAGGACCCAGGTTGTGTGCTCCTCAGAGGTGGAGTTGAGGACATAGGCAACACACGTTAGGTGTCATTGTCTCCCACCATCCCTGATGGGACTGTCTAGTTGGAGGACAAGCTCAGGGCTCCCACTGATTCTGCCTTATTGTGAGTTGTATAATTATCTCATTATATATTACAATGTAATAATAGAAATAAAGTGAACAATAAAGGTAATGGGCTTAAATCACCCCTAAACCACCATCCTACTCTCTCTCTCTCTCCCAGGTTCATGGAAAGATTGTCTTCCGTGAAATCGGTCTCTGGTGCCAAAAATGTTAGGGATTGCTAAAAGCAAACATTAAGGAAAATAGAAAAATTATTCACAAAATTCAGTGGAGAAAAGGATGTTTAATTATTTCTGAAAGATCAAGTGACTGAGAGGTAAGGAATAATCAAAACCCACATAAAGTTGTTAAGATAGATTATATTGAGATTCATATAACATCTATATCACAAAAACTGAGGATTATTTATCCTTTTGCATCCATGAAGCAGTGAAAAAAAAAATGACCAAATTTCATGTTATACAGGACACCTGAATACATTTCAAAAAGTAGAAATAGTTCTAACAAACATATTCTAATCATTGTTCAGAAACTGAAACCACAAAGCCAAAGAAAATACCAATTGGAAAAGAAAAAATTCCTCTCTTCAATAAATTTTTAAGCCATAGAGTGTATCAAAATCGAAAATGCTGATTATCTAGAAAATAATGGTAATGAAAATATAGATAATGAATAATGTTATCTATAAAACACAAAAGATTCATTAGGATATAGATCTTCTTATATAGTACTTAGAGAATTTTATTTTATTTTTGAGACAGAGTCTCACTATGTTGCCCTCGGTAGAATGCTGTGCCGTCACAGCTCACAGCAATCTCAAACTCTTAGGCTCAAGTGATTCTCTTGCCTCAGCCTCCCAAGTAACTGGGACTACTGGTGCCTGCCACAATGCCCAGCTATTTTTTTGTTGTAGTTGTCATTGTTGTTTAGCAGGCCCGGCCTGCCTCAGTGTTTGTGGAAGGCACACTAACCACTGAGAAATGGGCTCCCAGCCAAGAAAACTTTATAGTGACAAAATACAAAGGATGAAAATGGCTGAGGAAAGTATCCAGTTTTTAAAATACAAAAGCAAAACAAAGCTAAGGAAAGTAGAAAAATGATAATAAAACAGATATTAATAAAGTAGATAATGTATACATAACAAATCTAACAGCTAGTTATGTGGGGAAAAATTAAAGATAATTTAGCTAACTTAGGTTACAAAGCACAAGTGGAAAATAAGAAATTACACTGGTAAAATAGCCACATCTACAGAGAAAAATAAAAGATTCACAAGACTTTCTGTGTTCACATTTATAGAAATAAATTTAAGAATCCAGATTCAATGTATAATTCTACAGAAAAATACAAATGTCCAGAACTGACCCAGACAGATGAAATGTTGTTCTACCAATTATCACAGGAAAAATAATGGAGAAAACTATTCAAGATATATCCTCTCCTAAGAAGTACCAGGCTTGATGGATTACAGGAGAATTCTACTAAACCTTTAAGAGCTAAAGAACTGTAATGCGATTTAAACTGTTCTTGACCACATACACAAAGGTGAGCTTCCCAAACATTTTATGATAGAAGTACAGCATTGAGTTCAAAGTCCAGCAACTATTGAACAAAAAGCTCAGGCTATCAGTTTCACTTATGCATACTGATGTAAAATCACAAATAAGAAGCTAGCAAACTGAATCCAACAGCATATTAAAAAATTAATGTAGGGGCAGTGCCTGTGGCTCAGTGGGTAGGGCGCTGGCCCCATATACCGAGAGTGGCGGGTTCAAACCGGGCCCCAGCCAAACTGCAACAACAAAATAGCCAGCCGTTGTGGCGGGTGCCTGCAGTCCCAGCTTCTCAGGAGGCTGAGACAAGAGAATCACCTAAGCCCAGGAGCTGGAGGTTGCTGTGAGCTGTGACATCACAGCACTCTACCGAGGGCGACAAAGAGACTCTGTCTCTAAAAAAGGAAAAAAATTAATGTAGCTTAGTGAAGTTCATCCCAGGAATTCAAGAATTATTCCATTTTACAAAAATGTATTACTGAAATTTACTACATTAGATTATAAAAATTATAATTTAATTTATAATTAACAATAATTATAATTTCTAATTGTTATATTTAATCAATCTGCCTTTAAGTCCCTATGGAGACTTAATAAAGTCAGTTTTCATTTCTGGTTTTTAAAATATATCAACAGATAATCACAAAACAGCACGATTCATAATAGCAAAGTGTTAGAAACATTTCCATTAAAATTAAGGACAGGACAAAGATGCTCTCCATCCCTGCTTGTTTAGCATGTTCTGAGATGTTCTAGCCAATGCAATTAGATCAAAACAAATAAAAAGTTAATAGGCAAGATTTATGTGAAGAAACTTAAATGCTAGTAAAATACTATCATTGAAGATGAGTAAAATAAAACTTCCATAAATGAAAAGGCATATTGTAATTTATTTTGCATCAGAAGGATCACAATCATAACTATATCAATTTCCTAAAATCTATAAATTTTAACTGTCCCAATTAAAAATATAAAATTGATTTTGCCATGGAACTACACAGCTGATTGTAAAGTTAAAATGGAAAAGTGAGCAAGGTTCCTTCGGACAAATTCTGATAAAGAAGATTAAAGGAGGGAGAAACTAGTCTTACTAGCTACTAACTCTTGTTACAAAGCTATAATAATTAGAACAGTGTGGTGTGGTTACATGGATAGATAAGCAACCATAGAACAGATCAGAAAGTATAGAAATAAATTAAAATACATATAGTGTCTGATAAAGATGGCATGTCAAGCCAATGGAGAAAAGATGGCTTATTCAGTTAAGTGATATTGGAACAACTGAGTAGCCATATGGAAAAAATTTGGGTACTTTGCATATTACACCAAAACGGTATTCTCAATTGATTAAAGGTTTGAGCATAAAATATAAAGCCATAAAAGCACCTTAAAAAACTCTGGAGAATAATTAATGGGAAAGATATGAGTCTAACATAAAACCCAGAAGCATGAAAGAAACTTAAACTATTTAAAATAAAAATGTTTGAAAATCTCAATGTAATCAAAGTTAAAATATAAATAAACTGAAAGAAATATATGTAACTCATAACAGAAGTAAAGGATAATTTGCTTATATAGAAAAAGACTTGTTCTCGACTCCTTTGGGATAAGTTTTTAGTCTCTGGATAGATACACACTTGTATGAAAATACTTATGTACAGTCTACTCACTGGCATTGTGAAAATATCATAGGCATGAATTCAATAGAGTACTGATTAATCAAATTACATCCATACCACTTAATTCTAAGCAGATGTAAAACAAGAATAATGAAATTCTTTATATTCTGTTAGAGAATGATGTTCAAAGAATAGTGAAAAAAATCACAAGATATAGAAGAGTATTTCACCATTTTTAAAAAAGGATAAATAATGTATAGAAGAATGTCCTTACATATGCATAAAGTGTCTAGAAGAATATATAAGTAATTTATAATATGAATTGCATTGGGGGATGGGAAATGAATGCTAGAGCTATAACAGAAGGGAGATGTTCTATTTATAAATATATAAAAATTTATATATTTTATAAAGTCAACCTGATTGATTACCTACGACAAGCTTCATTCATTTAAAGTATACAATTTGATGAATTTTCACTGTTGTATACACCCATGAAACTACTGCAAATATTAGGATACTGAACATTTTCATTACCTCTGAAAAATTCCGCGTGCTCCTTCACAATCCACTCCTTCCTCTTACGGCTTCAGGTGATCACTAATCTGTTTCATTGTTGTTGTTTTTTTTTCTTTAAAATTTTTTTTTTCTCTTTGTTTCATTTTTTTAAATAACAGCGTTGAGATAAAATTCTCAAACCATACAATTCACCACTCTGAAGTATACAACTCAATATTAAAAATTGAATACTTTGTCATGCGCTTACTGGTCCTTTTGCAAAATAATTATTCACATCCTTTGCCCATTTGGTTGTTCGGCGTTTTATTACAGAGTTTGTGAGTTCTTTATATAATCTGAATACAAGTACTTTGCCATACATGTATTACAAATAAGTTTCCAGGTTTGTGACTTGCTATTTCATTTTCTTAGTAGTGATTTTTGAAGAGCAATAATTTTAGAGTTTGCAGATGTCTAATCTATTGTTTTTTCCTTTATAATTTTAATTTTGAACCACTATGTAAGAAATCTTTGCCTGTCTCAAGGTGACAAAAAATTTTTCTATTTCTTTGTGAAAGGTTTGTCTAGAAATTTTATAGTGTTAGCTTTTACATTTAGTTCTATGACTGTTTAGTTTATGTTAACTTTTAGACATAGTGTTCAATAAAGGTTGACATTCATTTTCCCCTCATGGATATCCATGTATTATCAATGCATTATACATGTATTATCTTGTATATTAAAAGATTTTCCTTTTGTCACTGAAGTCTTTGCACCTTTGCTAAAACCAATTGATTATATTATGTGGGGGTCTATTGCTGGACTCTGTGTTCTGTTCTACTAATCTATATTTTTATGCTAACACCACACTGTCTTGAATTCGATAGTTTTACAATAATTTTAGAAATAAGGCAATATAAAGCCTCCAGCTTTGTTCTTCTTACCTCAAGATCTATTTTACTATTCTAGGTTCTTTGCATTTCCATATACATTTTAGAATTAACTTGTCAGTATCTACAAAAAGATCGCTGAAACCTGTAGATTAATTTGGTAATAAGTGGTATTTTAGCAATGTTGTGTCTTCCAACCTGTGGACATGGTAGATATCTCCATTTATTTAGGATAAATAGATTTATTTAGGTCTACTTTAATTTCTCTTAGCAATGCTGTATTATTTTCAAGGATGCTGTTTCATTTCTATAGTGAAGGTGAGCTTTTTAAAATTTTTCTTTTTCTTTTTTTTTTTTTTTAGCTAACAAATACGAACAGAATTAATTACTGCTGTGTAAAATATTGTGCCTCAAAATCAAGTGGCTTAGAACAACAATGAACATTTATTTCTCATCATTTCTGTGAGTTTGAAGTTCAGGAGTTGTTTGCTAGGTGATTCTGCTATGGGACTTCCATGAGGTTCCAGTTAAGGTTCTCCATGCACATAGTTACCTGAAGGCTTCACTAGGGCTGGAGGGTCTGCTTTCAAGATGGCTCACTCACATGGCTGGCAAGTTGAGGTTGAATTGAATAGAAGGCCTCAGTTTCTTTCCATATTGGCCTAGTTGAGTCTCTTCATGACTTGGTAACTTGCTTCCCTTAGAGCAAGTGATTCAGAAGAGAATAAGCCAAAAGGTATAGTGCCTCTAATGACCTAGACTCAGCAGTCACACACTGTTAGCTCTCAGTGTCCAGCTGGTCCCTCTTTGAATGGGAGAGAAGCACACAGGGCATGAACACCAGCAGAGGAGGATTATTTGGAGTCATCTTGGAGGCTGGTTGCCATACTGGGCAGTGCCCACTTTTGTGTCTATCCTGTTTAAAATTTGTCATGGTTTTCGAAAGTATAGATTTATCTTTTTCTATTTGGGGATATTCTCAACCATGATTTCTTTAAATATTTTTTTTCTTTTATCTCTCAATCTGAGACTCCAGGAGATTGCTTATCTGACATGTTACTGAGGTTCTTTTTTTTTTTTTTTTTTTCAGTCTTTTTCGTCTCCATGCTTGATTTAGAATGGTTATTACTGGTCTTTTCTTCTGCAATGTCTAATCTGCAGTTAAGTCCATTAAGTCAATGTTTTATTCACCTCAAATATATTGTTTTTCATTTCTAGAATATTATTTGGCTCTTTTTCATATTTTCAACTTCTTTATTTATGTCCCTGCTTTCTCTTAAATTGATCAGCTTTCATGATCATTCTTTCAAAGTTCTTGTCCGCTAATTCTTTTTTTTTTTTTTTAGAGACAGAGTCTTATTATGTTGCCCTTGGTAGAGTGCTGCAGTGTCACAGCTCATAGCAAACTCCAGTTCCTGGGCTTAGGTGATTCTCTTGCCTCAGCCTCCCAAGTACCTCGGACTATAGGCACCTACCACAATGCCTGGCTATTTTTTGGTTGTAGTTTGGCAAGGGCCAGGTTTGAACCCGTCACCCTTGGTAAATGGGGCTGGCGCCCTACTCATTGAGCCACAGGAGCCACCTCTTATCTGCTAATTCTATATCTCAGCCATTTCTGTGTTTATTTCTGGTCACTGATTTTTCTCACCATTAAGGGTCACATTTTGCTACTTCTTGGCACATGTAGAAATTTTTATTGGATGTTGGCTATTAGGAATGTTACAATATTGAGGTTCTGATTTGTTGTCTTCCTCTTAGAGTGCTGATGTCTGTTTTGGCATACCATTTTTTTTTTTTACCTGCACATTAGTTTGATCCCTTTGAGGCTTGTTATTAGGCCTTATTAGCTCAGGTTCAGAGTAGCTTGTTGTAGGGCTAGTTTATTCCTAGTACTAAGGCTTGTCTTTTCTATAGTCCTTACTGCACGTCTAGATATTCACATCAAGTCTTTCCACTACAAGGGCTAACAACTGGAGTATCTTTCAGCCTTGTGTGTACCCAGAGAATTATTCAGATAGAAAACTCCCACAGTTGTTCTTTGCCTGATTTGTGGAGTTCATTTACACATGTGCAGTTTTGGATTCAGCCAAAGAAAGACTCAGTGAGACTCCTATGCAGATTTCTGGAGTTCTTCCTTAGTCTAGCTCCTCCCTCTCTAGAATGCTGCCCTGTAATTTGCAGCTGCCTTTCCCTTGCTGAACTCCTATCTCTCCACAACTTAGGCTGCCAAGGTCTACATGCCCCCTCTTCCTGCCCTGAGGTTAGCAAATTGCTCCCAGGCTACAAGTCATGCTCTCAAGGATCAGAGATCTATACCGCCTCTTGTCTAGTGTCAGAAAATAGACATTTTATGTATTTTGTCCAGTTTTACAGTTGTTTATAGGTTATGAAGGCTGGGGTTCAACTATCATACAGTTACTACTTCTTCATGGAAGAAAGCAAAAGTCCTTCTCATTTTGATTTTAAAATATGAGAAAAACTATGAAAAGGAAACAAAAATTAATAACTTGTGTAAATATAACTTGATATAGAAAAAGTTTTAACAATTTTATTAAGTTACCACATCAAATTACAAAAATGTTTGCTCAGTTTAATCATGATATTAATCTATTATAAGTATGATATAGAGAATACAAATATATTAACAATAATTAGCCCTGCATGATGAAATTATAGAAATATTTTCTTCTTTGTACTTTTTGTGTTTCCTAAATATTCTACAATAAATACAAAATTACTTTTTAAATTTTAAAAGATCATTTTAAATGTCTCATTAGATTAATTCCCAGTCATGTAATAATTGAAATCTAGACAACTGGCTGAAACAGAGCCAATATAGCATAGTGGAGACAAGGATAGGCTGTTAAATCTGGACTTAAATTCCAGGCTATAATCTGCTAGGTGAATGACCTTGAATCAGTTCGATAACTTCTTGGAACCTCCATTGCTCTATCTGCAAAAAGGGTATAAAGGTACTTCTTAGCTCTTATGGTTTCTATATGAATTAAAGGAAATAATTGACATGAACTCTTAACATGACAAGATTCTATGAACGTAAGTTAATGTATGGTATTATTACTATTACTACTTCTACTACTACTACTACTATTATTACCAATACAATCATTAGGATAAAGAATCTTATGAGGCATGAGGACATGGTAAGATGAAGAGAAGAAGGCTAAAAAGGGAAAAAGTGCAAGAGAGAACCTTTACTAATATCATGGCTTTTCTTATTGCCAGCATTGCTGGAAAAAAAAAAAAAAAAAAAAAAACACCCAGTAATAACAATAACAACCTCAAACTGGGAAATGAGAAATTACTTTTAAGATAATTAAGATATGTGTTTATATTTTAAGATCCTCAAGAGAAACAGAAATTACATCCCCATTCAGTTTATAAAGTTTTGTGACAGAAAACATTGCTGAAATGAGAAAATTAATTGTGGGGGTTTCTTTTGGGGATAATACTCAGAAGACATTGGATGACTTATACGGATTGAATGTTTATACCCCCAAATTCATGGCAAGTGGGACCTTTGGGAGGTAATTAGTTCAACAGGGTGGAGACCTTGAGAATGGGATTAGTGCCTTTATAACAGAAGCCCCAATTGGTTTCTTGTTTCTTCCACCATGTGAAGTTACAGTGAAAAGATGGCTGTCTAGGAAGAAGACCTTCACCAGACACCAACTCTGCCAGCACCTTGACCTTGGACTTTCCAGCCTTCAGAACTGTGAGAAATAAATTTCTATTATTTATAAGCTACCTAGTTCATGATATTTTGTTAAGCAGCTTGAATGGGCTAAGGATGATTCCATGGTTCAATTTTTACCATCAGTCAAGTAGGACAAAGATTTTGATAGGCGCAATATTGTGAAATACATATTTGGTACTTATCCCTGTTTTCTGATATACAATTTCCCAAATCCTTAGAGTCTCCAGAATGATGTCTTTTTCTATGCTAATGATTGATTGGTGGCTGGAAGCCCTTAGGCAGCTTCAGGATAGGACTGCTCACAGAAAAGACCAAGGCAGGATAGAGGGCAGGAACTTTCAGCCTCACTCCCCTAACCTTGGGGGAGGAGAGGAAGCTGAGGTTAACTTGATCACCAATGGCCAGTGGTTTAGTCAGTCTTGCCTACATAATCAAACCTCCATTAAAAATCCATAGCTGAACACCTACAGGTTCCTGGAGGATTGCAACCCAAGGGGAGCATGAATACTCAGTTCCCCTTCCCATATACTTCACCCTACACATCATCTCATCTTTATCCTTTTTAATATCCCTTATATTAATAATAATGCAGTAAACACAAGTGTTTCCCTAAGTTCTGTGAGCCACTGTAGCAAATTAATTGGGCCCAAGAAGAAGCTCCTGAGAACCCCAACTTACAGTGGAAGCATAGGTGAAACAATCCGAGGTTTTCAATAGGCACCCAAAGTGGGGGCAATATCCACCTATGGGACCTGATGCTATCTATAGGTAGACAGTGTCAGAACTGAATTGGAGGATGTCCTGCTGGTGTTTGTTACAGAATTTGTTGCTCGCTTGGTGGTGGGTGAAAACCCTCCCCCTCACATTTGGTCACAGAAGTCTGTCAGTATTGAATATTGTCATGTTGAGTAAGAGAATAGGAAAAATCAGTTTGAATTTGCATCTTTTTTCCACTAAGAAGACTTTTATGTGAAATATATGAAAAGGATACCTTAAAAATATACAAGAATCAAACATTATTCTTCACCCTCCCTGCTCTCACCATGAGTCAAGTCCCCTCAGCTTTGATCTCCCTGCTTCTCTCCTGTTCCCTTAAAGTCTGCCCTCAACACAGGACAGAATTGAAACTTTTAAAACATAAATCAAATCAGAATGGCAGAGGATAATTTTAGGCTGAGATAGCAAAAGCAGAGCTGCAAGGTATAGCTAGGAAACTGTAAGAATTTGGTATTGGTTTTGTGTGAAGTTTGAGAACTAAGGAAGAGAGAGGTTAGAGAGACAGAGGGGCCACACCCTGAAATTTCACATGTGGTCATCTGAGATGTATATTTTGGATGATAAAAAGCCATTGAAGAAACTTAAGCAAGAGTGGCAATGCCAAGTAAACATTTTAGAAAAGATAATTCTGATATTAAAGAGGAGAATGGTGAGGAGAGGCGTGAGGGGAGAAAATGAGATTGGAGTTTGCACACTGAGGAGCCTACTGTCCAGGAGAGTGGTGCACAATTTTTTGACCCTACCTCGTATGTGGGCCAAAAGATATCTCAACACAGCTACTTCAGGAATTTCACTCTCTAGTAATAAAAGAATTTAAAGAAGGAAGACTCCAAATAGAACCACATATTCATTCAATTTGAGAAAAATATGAGTTTAGAAGTATCCATCAGATCCTGTTAAACTTATCTGATCATTTTGTAGCTAATTGGGAGGTCTTTCATGGCCAGCAAGTAGGCTGAAGATCCTATGCTGAGAATTAGTGGGTCAGGAAAGAGATAGTTATCATATGGAGATGGAGAAGTGATGGATATACAAAAGTATTCAAGAGGTAAAATGGAGCAAATTTGGAGATTAGTTGATGTGGGATTTGCAGAGTGAAAGTTGATACCTAGGTTTTCAGCTTTGATGATGATGCATGGACAAAAAAGGTGGACATTCAGGAGAAAAATCAGATTTGGGGAGGTTGGTGATAATGGGTTCTGCCTCAGGCAGAAATGTCATTTTTTTTTTTTTTTCATCATCCAGCTGAAAGTATCTAGTTGACAACAGTTTAAAGCACAGGGGAGATATTTAGGTTGGGTATAGTAAAATGGCACAGAAATTTTCACCAAGGTAAATTTTGAAATATCTGAGGATGCTTTGGTAGTAACAATAACTCGGGGTAGCACAGCAACATGTGTGAGTGAGGACCACGCATGCTTCATGTTTTGAAATATAAGGGACAGTCTTACAAAAGGAATTGCCCCACTCACCATGCCAATAGTGTCCCCAACACAGGAACATTGGACAGGAGCAGATGTAGAGTGAGCAGAGAAGAGGCCACATTTAGGCCAGAGAAAGGGGACTCAGCAAGAGAAAGCAAGAAGGTAGGGGGGAAGAGGCAAAGAATAGTGTCATAGAAGCCAACAAAAGGAGAAAGTTTAAAGAAGATTCAGCAGTCTGAAAGGCAGAAGAGATTAAGAAGCCACATAGTGAAATCCCTGAAATGTGAAAGAGGTTCAGGTCTTTCTAGTAGGAAGAGAGCAGGGCATAAGTGAGGAAGGTTTCTGGAGTACTTCGGGGTGTTTGTACTCACTACCATAATTATCAAGTATGGTTTTTTAAATCAGAACTAAAAAGGACAAGGTGTTCCATTATTGAGCTATACAGTTTTGGCCAAGGCTGGGTTTCAACCCACCACCTCCAGCATATGGGGCCAGCGCCCTATACCTTTGAGCCACAGGTGGTGCCTCTGTGTTCCAATTTTAAATATTTTACATTAAAGCAATGACCAGCCAAATACCATGAGAACCAGGAAATTTTCAGGACTACATTGCCACAGAGCCATCTGACTGGGAAACCTGTTTCCCCCTGTTGTGGCCAACAGAGGTTCAAACCAGCAGGTCGGTTGTGTAGCTGCCTCTATGTGCTATATCCAATAAAGAGATCAACCTCTTCACTCCCTCCAGAGTCTTTAGGAGAACACAGACTTGTCGAAGAAATACTTGTATAGAACACAGAAAAGATGGCAGCCGAGTAATAGCTTCCCTGCAACTGGGCATCGCGAGACTGAAGAGACAAGACTCCAGGCATCTCTGGCCAGTGGGATCTGCCTATAATCATCCCTTTGAGGATACAGGGAGCCAGCAAGGGACTTCTGGACCCCAAGAGGATGACAAAAACAGTGGAACACTGGAAAGTGGTTGCGTGTGTTCGATCGACCTAATCACAAAGCAACAGTAAGTACAAGCAGCAGTGAGACTGCAAACCAGAAAGGCCTTACCTGTGAACTGTTTTGGTGTTCTTGGACTTGGCACTCAGTTGAACTGCCTTGGGGAGAGCGGGAGCAGGAGTGTGGAGAACTTTGGGCATTGTCTGGG
>CAUYPK010103833.1:0-13368 GCA_963574355.1 Loris lydekkerianus
GGATTCAACCCCCGACCCGGCCTAAAGCTGAAAAAAAAAAAACAAAGACAAAGAAAAAAAAAAAGAAAGAAATAAAGGAAAATACCACCAGAGCCTTTTCTTTTCCTGAGTATTGTTAATGTGAGCCTAAAATCACAGACAGACAGCCAGAAAATTGTGTTCTTTGCTCTCTGGGCATTTTCTAATTATGAATAATAATTTCATTAGTTATATACTTGAAACAAGCACATTATCCAGCAGAACATCGCAATCAGTTGTATGAAAGAGCCTCCCGGGAAGCCTCCATGTGTTTTTAGTTTCCCCATTTGCCGCTCTTCCTAGGTATCTTTAGGAAGTCAGGAATGAAGGGCTTAGCTCCGAGAACTAAAAAGCACCCATCAGTGAAAGGGTTTGAAAATGAAATATTATCCTCTGAAAAAACTGGCTCTTACTCACTTACGTTAATGTCAGCCTTCTGACTTGCTCGACTTGCCCTGTGGGTGGCCAGCAGGGGATGCTACAGACTGACAGTGAGCTTTACTCACTTTCCCAACGCTCGCAAAGGATGGGTCTTCCCTTGTCAGCTGGTAAGAATTCCTGATAATCATGTTTAATGCCAGTTACCAACTAGGCCACTGTGGTATAAATACAGATCAAATATCGTGATTCTGGAAGCAAGTGTCTCACCAATATAAAATTCTTCGCAATTGACTGACAAGTCAAAGTTTTTATTAAATTTACATGGAAGATCCTCCTAACTTTCATATTTTTGTAAAAAATAATATTTTTTCCTAAAATCTTCCTCCTTTCCTTTCTTTTCCCTTCCTTCTTTTCTGACTTCTTTACTCCCTTTTGTCCTTCTTTTCTCTCTTTCTCTTTCCTTCCTTCCTTCCTTTTGTTAACATATGGATGCTTGACTCCCTCAATCTATAACACATCTTGCTCCCAGCCATTGCTCCAGTGTGCTGGAAAGCAGGTTATCTTTCTTGAGATGTCACTGGAGAGGCCGGCGCCAGAAAGTGGTCATTCATTCCATTAAAAAAAAAAAAAAAAAAAAGACAGCATTTCTTCTTCTCGGTATTGTATTATTTGTATGGTTCTTTACCACTCTAGGGCTTTTCTTCCTTCTTTCATACAAATGAATTCATTTTAAAAGCAAGTCAGAACCACAAGTAACAGAGAGTGATACAAAGGCTGTTTATATTGACATGAAGTAGGGGAAAAAAGGAAAACCAATTTGCAATCAGTCATTCTATTAAACATAATATTTACTGCAGTCTTCCTGGGCAGCAATTGCTCTGCGAGGCTCAGTATTTGTGTGTGTGTGTGTGTGTGTGTGTGTGTGTGTGTGTGTGTGTGTGTATGCACATGTGTAGGGTGAGAAGATACAAATAAGAATAAAAGATAATTCCTTTGTCAGGGAATCCACACTTTGGGTGATCAAATGAATGCATGGCAGTGACTCAGAATCTTCCAGTTATGCAGACAAAAGAGAATCCAGGAAAGTCACACAACAACTCCAGCTCCATGTGTACTCAATGGGCTCTTATGAGCAGTTGAGCATCCTGGGTGTCCAGATGTTTTGCTGTATAGAAGTGCTTGATGAGTATCTAATGAGGGAACACACTTAGCACACTTGAAAAATTAAAGGAAAAGCTGGGGACACAAAAATTGAATGCATAATCAGGTGTGGGAGCCAGGAGTATTCACAGCTTAGTTTCCTTTCAAGAAAGAACTCACTGTTAAGCTGCAAGAGGTGCACTTAGCTGACAGCTTCCAGCTGCATCAACTTTAGGATCCACGCAGTTTTTCAGATAATGCCACACTCTTCCTGGACAGCCTTCAGGTAGTGGCCATGAAACGTGGAGTTACTATGACCTGGCATTTGTGTTGAACTCAGAGATCCTCAACAAGCAATCTTAGCTCTCCACCTCTCTTCATGATTGGTTGAGACTTTGGTTGAACCTCCATTAGGACTGAAGTTCTCTTTACCCAATCCTTCCCTCTCCCCATTTTATCTTTGTCAGGTATTATTCCACAATAAACTTTGGTAGTCATAATTCCGTCTCCATGTCTGCTTTCCGGAGGAACTTACTGAAGCTAGTAGAGCATTAACAAAAGTAAAATGGAAATGATTTAAATCAAGGCCAGAGATTGTAAAAGGTCTGCAAAATTCATTAACCCTATTACATTTTCTTTTCCTAAGCAAAGGAGTTCTGTATCTTTGGACACATTACAAAGCCAGAATAAATGTCCTCTTGGGAAGATTCAATTGGTAGTTCTGGGTAACAAGAGGAGAATTTGGTAAGACCTATACCAAGTGCAAACATGCAGGGAATGCCTTGACTCTGGAGGATTTAAAAACAATATTAAAGCTAACTAAAAGTCTGTATCCTTATTATTACCATGTGCCCAGTAATTTTAAACAGTATCATTGATAAAATAGAAGTTTGTTTGTTTGTTTGCTTTTTGGTCAGGAAGAAATGTTCCCATTCCCCCCACCCCTGGCCTTGGTATGCTAGCTCCTGTGATCTGCTTTAATCATAAATGTGAAATATTCTTTGAACTCCTTTCAACCATGAAAGCTCAATCTCTCAATTTTCTGTTCCCTTAGTAGAACATTGAATCCTTTATTTTGAGATAGTAAAATTTTGCCTAGTCTTGTTTAAAACTCTAATATCACATTTATTACTCTAAAGATCTTGCAGTTAACACTGGGTTTGTGTGTAAAGAGGACCATAATGGCAGTGGTAGTGATCTGTTCCTCTTCTCACTCCTCCTGCCCTCACTGTCACTGTGTGTGTGTGTGTGTGTGTGTGTGTGTGTGTGTGTGTGTGTATGGGTGTGTCTGTCTTGGTGTCTGGATTTGGATCTGGAATATTCCCTCTGACTCCATCATACACATGTAGCTCCTCCAGGTTTAGGGAAAGGAAAAAGAGTCAAGAATGTAAAGACGCTTTTATATGACTGCCATTTTTTAGAGGCTAGTGTGTCACTCTGATTTGGTCTAATTCTGTCTGTTGCTATAGGTACCATCCTGGGTGATACGCAGGGTAAATAGTAGCTTTACTCTGTATGACCCCATCACTGAGGACCCTTGCAGAACAGGAATACAGTATCCGTCCTCTAAACCAATGCCAAACTTCCATATCCCAATCTCTTCTCTGGATTGACTGTCCCAAGCCATAGGAACTGATGCTCCTCCTCTTCTAAGACTATAGACAACTGGGATGGGATGGCATTACCTTCGTGATTTTTCCTGGCCCTACCATTATCTCTTAGACTTGTGAACCTTGACCACTGCAGGAGTGCTCCCACCTGCAGAAATTTCTGGATCAAAAAATTGACATCAATCTTTCTCTTCAGGATGCCACCAACCTCCAGAAAATACCTATCAATCTATCCCCAAGAGTTCTTAACAACTTTCCGTGGGCAGTGGCATCAGGGTGCTCAGAGAGAGCAGCAGAAAAAGAGATCTCAGTCTTTTCCTCTTACATACTTAGCCAAAATTTATGAATTTCTATCATGATCACCACTTAGATACAAGTGAATTAGCTTGTAAAGGAATACAAGAAACCTTTCTTTGGGCATCCTATATGGTCCAAAAGCTGACAGCTGTGACCCTTTCCATCTGTCTCTATGCCCTCCATTTCTGGGATAGGAGGGTAAGTATGTGCTGGTAGTATATCTGACTCTGTTGCCTCTAAACTCCTTCAAGAAGGTGCAAATGCCAAAAGGAATCAGATTTTTTTTGGCTCTTTTGTTATCAGCTGTTTTTCCTTGTAGCCAAGCCTCAACTAAAAGAAAATTGCACTCAACATGTTATTTTTTTCAGTTTCTCACATATAAAATGAGAGATTAAATAGAAATAATCTTTACAGGTTTATCTCAGTTCCAATGGCATATGAGTCAGAGATCTCTTACCAGGACTGGCATTAGATCACCACATCCACACTGATGCTTACTTATTGCTTAATCGCGTATTTATTGAAACTTAGCCATCTCTCTTAACACATCACACATTATTTGTTACATGTCTTCCTATTATACCGCAGGTCCTCAATGTTGCATCCCTATTACATAATTGACCTTCAATGGTCTTGTTTCAAGGAAAGTAGGTTTCACATAATTTAAAAATTCAAATTACAGATAACTGACTTTCAGCAGTGGCTTGTTGTTAGAAAAATATCAATGAGTAAACTAATGTTTGTCCTTCCTTTCCTATGAGTCTAACTGCGTGTCATGATTCTGGAAGATTCAGAAGAAGTAGAAGATGTAGTTTCTGACCTCACGAAGCACAAACTCTAGCTGAGGAAAGCAAAATAAAACTAAAGAATACAGAGTTGTGTCTTATTACAAAAGCTGGGGAATATCTCCTAGACAACATACAAATGAAAGATCAAAATGAAAATGTACTTCTAGTTACATGTTCTTATCCTATCATAAGATGGGAAAAATTGTCCTTCTATTAGAGATGAAAAAAATAATCATTTATAACTGAGGATTCTCAAATCAAAAAAATACTTCATTCACAGCCACAGTTAGTATTGCCTTTTGAAATGGTAGAATAGCGCAATTAGGCCCATATTCTCTGAAGCTAGCACACACCTCATTTGTTACCTCGGATTAGTTAATACTCTCTGTGTCTCACTTTTATAATATGTAAAATGGGAATTATAATAGCGTTTGCTTCATATGGTCATTATGAGAATCAAATAAGTAAATGCATGGATATGGAACTCTATTACTACAATATCAGCGTATGTCATCCTTATTATTACTGAGTATATTAAGAAATTGAGATTGTGAAAATACTAGTACAGAATTTCTGACATTCTTAAGCAATGAAAAATCTGCGTCATTGATGGGATTCTCACACAAACACACCAACACACACACACGCACCTACACACACAGTTTTAAGGACAGGGAAAATTTGTCACTGGTGGTCCTGAGGTGTGTGATAATTCTGGTAATGAGGTTATGAATGAGTTGAGTGGTCATAAAATCCTTTTAGAATTTTCAATATAGTTTTTGTGATAAGAGTTTTCAAAACAAATTAGTTTAATAAATCATGCTTTTTATTGTCTGGCATTATAATTAGGCTACAAATGATGTTCTTTTCAAGCAAGAAGCAAATATAGACCCAATATAAATATTCTAAGTTTTAGTACTAGTGCAATATGATGCAATGTAACTTCGTTCACTGGTCTTACCCCTTGGGAGCACCATTTCTGGAAAAAAATATGTATTTGGTCATTCTGCATACCTGAGGTCAGTGTTTAAGGAAACAATGGATGCTTCAGCCTCATCAGTGTCCTTCAACTGCATGGGATCCTGGAAATGAAGGCATTTCTGGGCATTGTAGAGTATTCTAGGTGGGAAGAGGAAGTCAGGTTTCAATCAGGGAACTTGTCTAAATAAGCATCGCTAGCAATTTTTAAAAACAATTTAAGAAAAGGAGACCTGGATCTCTAAGACTACAGAAATGTGTGGCCATTTTATTTATCATTTCTACTAAATGCTCTGACTCTTTCTCCATCACATCCACCCTACTTAAATTTTGTCAGTCTTCAAATTTCTAACTAGGGGAAGCAAAGTGAATATTCCCATTTTGTAAATGAATCAGTGATATTTCCAGATGGGATTTGAAATGCCAATGAAAAGAAAAGATTCTAACCTAAGTTAGAAACTGCACTACAGCCTGTTTTCATCGTGTCTAGTCAACACAATCTTGGACATACTAGCCAAAGCAATTAGGAAAAAAAATAGATATGCCCAAATTGGATAGGAAAACGTAAAATTCTCTCTGTTCATAGATTGTTTGATCTTATATGTAGAAAATTCTAAAGATTACACAGACACACACACACCCCCCTTAGAACTAATAAACAAATCCATCAAAATTGAGAAACACAAAATTAACATGCAAAAAATCAGTTACATTTCTCTAATCTAACAATGAGCAATGTTAATTTTTTAATTCTATTTACAATGTAATCTAAATCAATAAAATGCCCAGGAATAAACTTAACCAAAAATATGAAAGACTTGTATACTGAAAATTTAAAAAGAATTCTGAAAGAAATGGTAGAAGACAAATAAATGGACAAACATATTCACCAACTGGAAAACTAACATAGTAAAGAAGCTAATACTACTGAAGTAATCTACAGATGCAGTGTAATCTATATAAGAATTACAATGGCTTTTTAAAAAATATTAGAATGATTTACCCTAACATTCATACAGAATTTCAAGGGAGGCTGAAGAGTGAAAACAATTTTGAAAAAGAATAATATTAAAGAGCTCCAACTTACTGATTTCAAAACTTATTACAAAGCGATAGTAATCAAAACAACTTGATACTGGCATAAAGACAGATGTAGATCAATGAAAGAAAATTGAAATTCAAGACACAAATTATCACATTTATGGCCAAAGTAGGTCAAGATAGTTGGTCTTGAACCCTTGTCAAAAAAAGAGTTGAACTGGGGCGGCACCTGTGGCTCACAGGGGTAGGGCGCTGGCTCCATATGCTGGAGGTGACGGGTTCAAACCCAGCCCCAACCAAAAACTGCAAAAAAAAAAAAAAAACAACGAGTTGAACTAATAAAAGTAGAGAATAGAATGTTGATCACCAGAGGCAAGGGGGCAGGAGTGGGGAAAGGGTCAATGTTGTAAAAAGGTACAAAGCTTCAGGTAGACAGGAGGAATGAGTCTCAGAGATCTATTTCATAGCATGGTAAGTACAGTTTACAGTAACATATTGTGTATTTTTAAATTGCTAAAGAAGTAGATTTTAAATGTTTTTCACCACATGCTAATTAAGATAAGTAGGCAAGTTGAAATATATGGTAATTAACTTGATTTAATCATCCCTCAATGTATACATACGTATATGAAAACATTACTTTGTACCTTCTAAGTATATACAACTATTATTATTTAAGATTAAAGGAGGCCATTCAATAGAAAAAGACAATCTTTTTTAAAGATCATGTAGGAAAAACTTGAGAGCTATATGCAAAAGATTGAAGTTTAATCCTTACCTTATGCCATAACAAAAAAAATACAAAACTAAAAATGAATCAAAGATGTAAACATAAGAGATAGAACAAAAAAACTCATAAAAAATAAGGAAAAACCTTCAAGACAATGGATTTGGTAAAGATTTCTTGGAAATGACACCAAAAACACATACCATGAGAATAAAATTAGGCCTCATCAAAATAAAAGTACTTATGCATCAGTGGACACTATCAACAGAGTAAAAAAGGCAATCCACAAAATGGGAGAAAACATATACAGATAATTCAAAAGATAAGAGATTAACATCCAAAATATGTAATTTCTACAATTCAACAACAAAAAGCAAACAACTCAAAAGTGGACAAATGACTTAAGTAGACATTTCTCCAAATGTCTAGTTATATGGATGGCTAAAAAGCACATGAAAAGATGCTCAACATCACTAATCATTAGGGAAATGCATAAAATCCACAATGAAATATCACTTAAAATTCACTAGGATGGCTATCATGAAAAGAAAAGGCAAGAAAGAAAAAGGAAGGAAAGGAGGGAGGGACGGACGGAGGGAGGAAGGAAGCAATAAAGAAAAATGCAATAAGTCTTGGTGAGAATACAGAAAAATTGGAGCTCTTGTGCATTACTGGTGGGAATGTAAAATGGTGCTGCTGGGGAAAATAGTACAGTGGTTTATCAAAACACAGAAGAGCCATATGACAAAGCATTTCCACTTCTGGGTATATATCCAAGCAAAAGCTCAAACAAATACCCATATTTACATCAGCATTTTTCATAATTTCCAAAAGATAGAAAAATCCCAAATGTTGGGAACATTTCAAATCTTCTCAGCTGTTTTGAAATATGTGATAATTACACATTCCATGCACATGTCAAAATATCACAAGTGCCCCCATAATATGTGCAAATATTGTGTATCAGCAGAAATACTAAAATCCTAAATGTTCATCAACAGATAAACAGATGACAAATATGATTTGTGGAATATGTAAATTCCATACAATGGAATATTATTCAGTCTGTAAAAGAAATGAAGTTCTGGCACATGCTATAACGTGGGAGAAACTTGAAGACATTATGCTAAGGGAATAAGTCACAAAAGGACAAATATTCCATGATTCCAGTTGTACGAAGTACTTCGAATGATAAAATTCATACAGAGAGAAAGTAGAATGATGTTCTATGGGAGCTGAGAGGAGGGGGAATGGAAAATTATTGTTTAATGAATATTGAGTTTTCGTTGAGGAAGATAAAAAAGTTCTGGAGATTGATGGTGGTTGGTGATGGTTGCATAACAACAACATGAATGTACTCAATGACACTGAACTACATGCTTAAAAATTGTTAAGTTTGTATATTTTGTTATGCATATTTTACCACAATAAATTAGAACATTAAATTATAAGAACTCCAGCATATGAAAATGTAAAAAATTATATAAATTATGCAAGGTTATACCATAGGTGCATAAATGATTACCTTCCCTGCTGATTTCAGGACTATTCTATAAACTAGTTTTAATTATACAATTCTCATTAAGTTTACTTTTTGAAGAAATAAGTTTTCCATATCTTTGTATGTGTAATAATCATATGAATTCTTTTGACGATTCTAAAACTCACATTTGTGTACACTCAGAAGACAGACAATGGTAAGTCAAATATGTTGGTGCCAAGGATAATGTGATGTTGTGTGTTGTGTGGTCAGAGACCTATAGGATAAATTCAGTTTGTCATTTATCTCCTAGATTTTCCAAATCATAGACCCATTACTGTTCCTTTATTAAGTTAAGAAAATCAGCTTTTGAGCAGAGGAAAATAAACATTTTTAGATGGGAATCAGAAGACTGGTATGAGAAGAAATAAGAACCAGCCACCAAAGGGCCTCCAGTATAAATGCTACAGTGCAATTAGGGTTTGGCTGACTTGCATTTTCAGGGAAAAGTCGCTACCCAGCAGTGCAGTGTAGGCAAAAATTGGGTCATCAAATTTCCACCTTCTCCTGAAAGTGTTCCAGAAATATATTTATTTTCGGACTGTAACCCTGATTCTTCAGTTTCTAACCAGACTCAGCTGGAACTGTTTAAGGGAGGAACAAATACTTATTTTCAGCCATATTGCAGTAGCCTAACTCAGAATAAGTAGGAGTCCAGATACACATTCACATATACTTAGGCACACACACACACATATACACAAATTCTATGTATCTCCTGCAAGCATCAGAAATATACTTATTTTTTCATTCTCAAAGCACTGATCAAGGAGTGCCATAAATTCCTTTATTTACATAGTTCTTTAATGCTACACTGTAAAATCACAACTAGTTAAAATAGTCCCATCAAGAATAGATTATCACTCCTAAAGTTGTGATGGCATAACCATAGTCACTTTCGAACTTTTCCTTGATAGAGACTAGCCCCCCAAAGGGAGTCTTACTCTGTACTCCTTTTGATACATAGCTGTTGACCCTGATGGACCAATGTCTCAAGGTGGTCAGCCTAATATGCTCACATTCTACACAGTGAAGATGAATATGAATAATTTAACTGCTGAAATACATAAGGGTACTTGCTTATAGTGTTATTATTTTCATTATTAGCATTATTATCATGGTACCTTGTACATATAATATTGCACGTAAGCCACATATAACACATTTAAAGGATAGTGAAATGAATGATATGATTTCTAGCATTATAAAGCCTTTGTGTGATTAGAGAAAGCTCTGCTTCTGGCTGTGAGTCAAATTCATATCATCTTACCTTTCTCATTATAGGACACAGGCTGAAGAGGCAGTGACTACCTAGGGCATGTTCTTCTCATGTCAGAAATATAAATATTCCCCAGGGGTGGGTGTAACATGATGCCTCTTAAGACCTAGGTTTGGAACTGGTGAACTGTCACTTTCACACATTTTTTATTGGACAAAGATAGGCACATGACCAAGTCCAGAATCAATGGGATAAGGATGTGGAAGTACACCCTTTTCAAGGAGGAGCCAGTAAATA
Source organism: Loris lydekkerianus (assembly GCA_963574355.1). Taxonomy (NCBI): domain Eukaryota; kingdom Metazoa; phylum Chordata; class Mammalia; order Primates; family Lorisidae; genus Loris; species Loris lydekkerianus. Next base: position 10,037 of record CAUYPK010103833.1, read on the forward strand.
TTTTCATTCAAATTTTAGTAGCCTAGCTTGGACACAACAAACATCACATATTCATTCACCTATGGGATTGGGAGATAAATATTTTCTATACAGCAGTAGAAACTGTTGTAGTCATATTTTTATATTCCCTTTGTTCCCTTAACTATATTAAACATTTGTCTAATAATTTCAGTATCTGTTGTCTTTGTAAATCTGATAGTCTAATTTAATGTTTTTGTCAACTTTTTTTCTGTGCTTTTATTTTATGTGTATGTCTGTATGTATATGTGTGTGTGTTATTATGATCTCATATATCATGCTACTTAAAGTGCAAGGATTTTTTTTGAGTTGAAACTATGATCCTCCAGAGAGAATTTCCCTTACTTCTGGCAAGTAATTGGGATATGGTCAGCCATAAAGGTTGTGTGAATTCTAGCTCCTATACATTTTCAGTTTGCCATGAAAGATATAGCAGACAAATTTGTAGAAGGGTTAAATATTCTCCTGAGAAGATTCACAAAGAGTCTGACTCCTTTCCCTTTTAGTTTTCTACATTCTTAGAAACATTTCATAAATGAACCAGGTCAGAGAGCACTATAAAGGAATTTGTAGTGGTAAGTAAGGCCTACATCAGGTCTTCAACTTTTAGGATAACTAGACAATGAAGGTTAACTACTGTAACTAGCAACCCCCTATTCTTAGTTTCTTGATGTAATGTAACATAAATCTAGTATTGACTTATGCAATTGTTCCATCTGTATGTTTTGTGGGTGGCCTTCTATGGGGTCATACAGAGCCTAGACTCCTTCTCATAGCACTGATATCCCATAGAGGGTCTCAGAGTTTCCTGCTGGGTTTTCCTCTGGCTGTCATTAAGGAAGTGGAGGATAGTTCAAGAGACATTTTGATGGAGTATACCTTGAGGTTGTATATATCACTTCCATACACAGGGCCTCATCTGCTGCAAGGGAGGTCAGAAAGGGTGCCTGCAAAAAAAAAAGGAAATGGGTTTGTAAAATACCATGCCAGTGTCTGTGATGCATGGAGTTCCAAGAAAAGCAGGTTGATCCTGAAAATTTCTTATGATTAAATCACTCAAATACCACTGAGTGGCTATATATTAATAGTAAAATAATGGGTTGTAAAGTTAGGAGCCTTACTCTGATCTATAATTGTGTGTGGTAGCCACAGCTGACTGTAACAGTGGGAGGAGAGAGGTCATTTTTACTTTCTCATTCCCTCCCTACCTCCCACCCTCAAAATAACCATTTCAACAACAGGACTCCCTCTCCCAAGCAGCTACAGCTCGACTAGCAGAGGTTATTACCACACTATAAACAGAGATGACATGTGGCTATTGAAACCACCTGGTTTTTAACAGCAACACTGTGAGGTTGGATGAGCATGGAGTCAAAACCCACGCTGTGGATTCTGTTTAGGGTGATCATCTTAGCAGGGCAACCAGAGATTTGGCAACTTCCTTTCCAGATTTCTGGGCACAGGCATTAGTCCTTGAATTCACTGTGAGCTACCTGGTACCTGTTTCCAGTGGGGAATGCAGAATTTCTCAGTTCCTAGAGGTGTTTTCACTCCAGACATGAGGTAGTTTCCACAGAATACAATATTCCAGTAAGTGTTCTTCTACCCAAATAGTAGGTGTGGGATGACCCTTGTAGTGTGCCCATGAAAGGATGGTGGAGAGTCCTGCAGTGCTGATAGAGAAATTCATAGAAATGTTGAATTGGTTATTAAAACCACTGTGACCTTATTTTCATCCTTAGCTTGTGAAGTGGACTTTTCTGTTGCAGTTAGAATTAGGAAACTTATATTGCTGTCTGTTATGTGGAGAAAAAATTAATTATCACAAAGTATTGCCAAATTATATTGCGAGAGTGATATAGTTGTTCACTTCCACAGTTTGCATGTCTGTTTGGCAAAGCTGTGATTCCTTCATAACTTTGAGTCCTCTGAAGCAACACATAGACATCTGCTAGGGCTGACTTTCTTTTACACCGACAGAAATTGACATTGAATATTTCCATCAGCTGACGAAGTAATGATCCAATTTCCTATCAAAGCAAACTATCCATTTGCTTTGAAATGCCTTTTGAAGAAGAGGAAGGGAAAAAGGTAACAAATATCCTGAAGCAAGAAAGTTTGAACTTACAAATAATATTGTTTGTACTCTGCATGTTGCAATCATTGTTTTAGGCCAGCCTTTCTTATGTTGATTGTCTTACAAGACTGCCATGGCCAAGTGGTAGCACGTTTGTGAGCCAAAATACTGTTGGGACAAATTTGGCCAAGGCCAGTTTTCATTTGTATATTCTGCTTTTCCTTTCCACAGAATCTCCTAATTGCTTTTCTCCATAGCAATTACAAGATATTCTATCTGTTCTCAGTGTTTCTGAAGAAAAAACTGACTTAAAGTGAGGTTTTTAACTTTGGTGTTCAAGATCTAGCTCACACATTCTGTAAATCTAGACCAAGCAGTAAATACTTGACACTTCAACATGCGAGTCTCTGTCCCCATAGCACCAGGCCATACAGCTCACAAAATCGTTGCTGCTTGAGACTGCAATGATTCATTACAATCTACTAATCCTTATCTCTGACCTCTGAGGCTTGTTAACAATAGCAGAAATTGAAGATCATGTAGGACTAGAAATTGGGTTCCAGAATTTGAGTTCTAGACATCCTGCATTGCACTTGGAAGGTATTCCTAGAGCAGAGAGAGGAACCAGTTGAGTTCTTAACCAAGCAAGAGAGCACTAGATCTTAAATTTTCAGAATAAGATGTGAAGTGGTGCTGGACTTAAATAACACAGAGGACTGGTCCCCTTATCCTGAGCTTTGAGTAAAATAAAGTATTTTCAGGATTGAGAAAAGGTTTTGTCAAAAATCCAAACAAATCTCAGAAACACAGAAAAAGGGCCAGTGGAGATCATGCCCCCAGCCTCCTGTGCAAGCAAAAAGCCACCAAGATGTTCTATGAAGGAAACAGCTCCAGTCTATGATAAAATAGGAAAGCACTGACTGTACTGCAAGTTCTGTCATCTCTGCATATGGCATGAAGATGAGGATCAGCACGTGACCACATCCTGAATCAGCTCGGAGACAAGGTCAAATGAAAGACTGTCCTACACAGGGTTCCTGAGAAGAAAGTCAGGACGGGTCCTATGTATGTGTGTGCATTTAAGGAAAGAGTCCCCGATGAGGGCCAAGTGAAAGGGAGTCCTGTGCAGGATTCACAAGGAGCAAGTGCCCGAATGAGCACTCACATGTGCACCCAGGGACTCAGCCAGAGCAGGACAAGTGAAAGGAAGTCCTAGGCTGGATGCCTAAGAGGAGCG
>CAUYPK010103835.1:0-12338 GCA_963574355.1 Loris lydekkerianus
TTTAATAAATTTTTGTTGATTTTTAATTTTTTTTTTTTATTATTTTTTTTTTTTTTTTCCATAAATAATAAAAATTTTTTTTTTTTTTTTTTTTTTTTTTTTTTTTTTTTTTTTTTTTTTTTTTTTTGAGACAGAGTCTCACTCTTTCTCCCTGGTAGAGAGCCATGGCTTCATAACTCACAACAACCTCAAACTCTTCGGCTCAGGCAATCTCCTTGCCTCAGCCTCATGAGTATCTGAGACTACAGGCACCTGCCACGATGCCTGGATATTTATTCTGTTTTTAGTAGACACAGGGTCTTGTTTTTACTGGAGCTGGTCTCCAATCCCCTGAGCTCAAGAAATCCATGTGTCTTTGTCTCCCAGAGTGAGCCACCGCCCCCAGTCATAAATAGCTGTTTAAAGAATAAATATATTAATGATGTGAAACATTTGTGAACAGTCAATAAATAAAAAGGATCCTATAAGCATAAATTGGTGTTATTATTATTATCCTATGTCAAAATGAATATTTATAAATCAGGAGACCGATATTCAGAGTGGTTATATGTATTCATAACATTCTAGATTTCTTTCTCATCAAAATTTCCATAATTTATAATTGAAAAGTTTTTGTTTGAGTCTAAAGTCCAATATAGTTTCTAATAGGTCAAGACCAGTGTTATTTTATTTATATAATATAGCAAAATAGCTGAATACCTGCCATATAGTAATTATTCAACAAATATTGGTTTCATAAACCAATGATTTTAACAGTACTGATACTATTTAGTATATTTTACAAGTTTCAAGAGACAAGGGTAGAAATGTTTCACGATATACTATGTGTTTATGATTAAAATATATAGACTTAAAAATGAACATTTTTTGGAATCCAATATCATCAGCAGCCACACAACTTTTTCTGAGATAGCAGTTTGTCTACAAAATATGACATAAGAGACATAAGGCAGTTTGCATGACATCAATAACAAAAATGAATTCTGAGTTAAATTAGAAGAGATACTGTAGAGTTTCATTTTTCCCCTTCCAGAAGCTCTGGCATGTTTTACTTCTTCCGTATTCCATTCTAGCTTCTAATAAAAATCCTATCTTACCACTAAAAAATGAGAGATTGTACATTTCAAAATATTTCAGCATTAATTTTACTCTATAAAAAGATTGCTTCTTCTTATGGGTTTACAGATATGCATATATACATTTGCATGTTCATATGTGCATATATACAAATGTATATATACACACACACCTGTATATCCTGCAACATCATCTTGTTATATCATATGTTGCATAATTTGTCCTAGAAACAAAGATACCGTATATAGGAAATATGCCACAAACTCTGATTATCAATTTTGTTTTATATACTAAACCTGGCTTTCAGCAACAAAAAATATAATCTGTTGCTCCTGTTCTCAAGTACATAAGATTCTGCTAAGAAAGACAGATTAAGAAACATTGATGAAGCCTAGTATGTTATAATGTTGTATTTATAAAGTATTATGGGAATAATTCATTCTCTCTGAGCAAGGTCAGATGAAGAGAGATTGCAAGATAAAGTGAGAGAGGAGGTAGCATATGTAAAGTTTTAAAGAGGTAATAAGCTAAGATTTTTGAACTTCATCCAAAGACTAATGGGATATTTACTAAGTGTATGAAGCCTGGAGACTGACATGATCAGCATTTATAATGAAACATTGTAAATTGTTTGTTATATAGTCACTATGATGGTGTGATTGATAGTTTATGAGAAGAGGGAAACAAAATTGGATGGAAGAGGGAAGTATCAAGGTTATTTAGAAAACCCAAGAGGGAAGTGATGATGAGAAAAATGGCAGTTAAAAAAGAAAATAAAAATAAATGATGTGAAAGAGTCGGTAGTTTCTGAATATATTTTTAATGGTTTCATGAGTATCAGCCTCATATTTTATTCCAGATTCCATGCTATATGATCTTTGTATTTAGATTCAATAAACATCACTAATTGTTAATTAATAGAAAAGTGTATATACTTGTCTGTGGTAGAATGGACCAATAAGATACACCTTGCCCTCAAGGAGCTCACAGTCCTCTGGAGATAGAGACCTTCTAATCAAGTAAATGGCGTTTACTATAGTATTTATCATAATAGTTTACCTATAAAGGGTAAGAGAGACAGTATACCAAGTGGTCAATTCAAATTGAGGAAGTCAGAGAATACTTTACAACAAAAGTAGATGCTCAAAAAGCAAGAAGCTTTCAGGAATAGAAGTTGAAAATGGCATTTCATATAGTGATTATTAGGAAGGAATGAAATAGGTGAAAATTCTGGGACATATTTAAATAGCCTATTATGTAGAGAGGCGCCTATGGCTCAGTGAGTAGGGCGCTGGCCTCATGTACTGAGGGTGGCAGGTTCAAATCCAGCCCCAGCCAAACTGCAACAAAAAATAGCCAGGTGTTGTGCGGGTGCCTATAGTCCCAGCTACTCTGGAGGCTGAGGCAAGAGAATCACCTAAGCCCAGGAATTGGAGGTTGCTGTGAGCTGTGTGATGCCACAGCACTCTACTGAGGGCAACAGAGTAAGATGCTGACTCTAAACAAACGAACAAACAAACAAACAAAAAACAACTTTCTAAATACCATGGATTGATTTTTATTATATGAGTAATGTCTTTTAACTTTATTGTTAATTAACAGATAAAATTATATGTTTTTATGGGGTACACTGTGATGTTTTGATATATGTTTACATTATGGGATGATTAAATCAAACTAACAAATTTATCACCTCACATATATATTTTTGTGTTGACAAGATTTATAATTTACTACTTTAGCATTTTCATCCACTATGTTGCAATTGGTAGAATTTCCTTCTTTTATATGGTGAATAGTATTCCATTGTGTATATATATATATAGCACATTATTTTATCCATTCAGGCATTGATGGACTCCAAGGATGGTTCCATATCTTACCTATAGTTAATAATGCTGCAATGAATATGGACATACAGATCACTTTGAAATACTGATTTCAATTTTTTTAATATGTCCAGAAATGAGAGTGTTGGATCACTTGATAATTTTCTTTTAGTTTTCTGAGAAAGCTCCTTGCTATTTTCCATAATGGGTGTATTAATTTGCATTTCTACCCACAATGCACAAGAGTTCTCTTTTCTCCCCATCCTCACTGACTCTTGTTATTTTTAGTCTATTTTGGTAATAACAATGTTAGCATAAGTGAGGTAATATTTAATTGTGGTTTTAAATTGCAGTTCACTGATGATTACTGATAATGAGCTCCTTTGTAACCTTTCAGAAATGTCTTTTTAGGTCCTTTGTCCATTTTTAATTGAACTATTTGTTTTCTTGCTACAGAGTTTGAGATATATATATATATATATATATATATATATATATATATATATATATATATTGCATAGTAGCCTTTTATCAGATGCATGGTTTGCAAATATTTTCTCTCAATCCTTGAGTTGTTTGTGCTCTCTAATAAGTATTTACTTTTCTGTGCAGAAGCTATTTAGTTGGTTGAAATCTTGTTTATTTTTGCTTTTGGTGCTGTGTCTTTGTGATGATATCCAACAAATTTTTGCCCAGACAAATTTCATGAAGATTTTCCCCTGTATTCTTGTAGTAGTTTGACAGTTTCAAGTCTTATGCTTAAGTGTTTAATTCATGTTAAGTCGATTTCTGTATATGGTATGCAAATATTCACTTCATTTATTGGAGAAGCTCTTCTTTCTTCATTGTTTGTTCTTGCTACCTTTATGGGAAATCAATGGACTGTAAATATGTGGGATTATTGCTGGGCTTTCTATTCTATCCTGTTAGTCAAATTTTCTGTTTTATGACAGTAGCATGCTATTTTGGCTACTACAGCTGTAGCTTTGAAATAAATTTTGAAGTCAGGTAGTGTGAAGCCTTTAGCTTTGTTCTTCTTGCTCAAGATTGCTTTGACTACTTGGGATTTTACTTATTTTGCAGTTCTGTTTGAATTTTAAGATTTTTTGTTTGTTTAATATTTTTTGTCATTTGTTATGAAAAATGACATTTGAAACATGATAGTGATTGCACTGAATTTGTATATTAACTCTTCCATTCAATGCATATGAGATATCTTTCTATTTGTGTGATCTACATTTTTACATCAATATCTTAAATTTTTAGTATAAAAATATTTCACCTCTTTGGTTAAATTTACTTCATTTGATACATTGTGAATATGATTGCCTTCTTACATTTTTTTCACATAGTTAATTTGTTAGTGTTAAGAAATGTTACCGATTTCTGCATAAGAACTGAAACAGTTCTAACAGTTTTTTTTTTTTTTAGAAAGTCTTGAGGATTTTCTATTTATAGAATCATATCATCAGCAAATAGAAACACTTTTACTTCTCTTTATTAATATTAAAATGCATTTTATTTCTGTCTAAGTGCTTTGGCTAGAACTTCCAGTATCATGTTGAATAGAATTGGTGAAAGTGGCCCTTTTTCTCATCTTCCTGATCTTAGGGGACAAGGTATAAACTTTGTGGAGGGTATGATGTTAACAGTGGGCTTTTTAATGCATGTCCTATATAATATTGATGAATTTTCCTTCTATGTCTAATTTATGGAGAGCTTTTATCATGAAAATATATTTAATTTTGTCAGATGATTTTTCTGTATCTATTGAGATGATCATTGTTTTATTTTTCATTCCATTAATATGACATAACACATTTATTATTTGAAAACAAGAAACATCATGAATAATTTGTAGCTGATAGGCACATAATAAAATATTTGCATATATGTATGTAATTTGCTTCTTTATTATACTTCAAGCAGTTAGATGAGATGCCTAAAATAATGGGAATAATGAGGCCATGTGTAGGAAATCTTACAAACATTAAGTTGAAAATGTAGTTGGTGTACTTGTATTAAAACTATCTAACAACAGTTAGCACTTAAAGTGCTAGCTACACAGTAAAATAGTGTATTGTAGAAGAAAGATTCAGAGATCTGTGGTAGATGTCCCAACATTGAGAGCAAGGACTTTGATGTCACACATTCTTAAGTTTGATGACTAGCTGATGACTTTCAAGTCACTTAGCTTCTCAGAGCTTGATTTCCACATTTGCAAATTAGGAATAATGATAGCAATATTTTCTCCCTAGGATTCTTTTATCAGTTTAGTAATACTGTTCATGTGAAGTTCCGTTAATATGGTTGCTAATGCAATTTAAGAAGCAACAAATGATAACATTTATTTAATTGATATTGTGAAAAAAATTAATATACAGAACTAATTAAAGAAATCAGTGGTAAAGAGAAAAAGAGGAGGAAGATGAAAGAAAGAGAGAAAGACATGGAGAGAGAGGGAAGCATAGTAAGCATATTACTACAAGGTGAATATAGAGAATTTGAACTATGCTTTTTCTAATGAGCATAAATGTTATAAATTTAGCCATACAAGTGGAATATATTATAGTGGTGCTTGTCCTGCTGCTGCTGCATGGATTGATCCAAGGAAAATGGGAAAGGGTACTCTTCTGAAGGAAGGGCAATGACAAGTCCACATGAAGGCCCCTCAGTGGGGTTCTACTATCTTCTCAAGTCTCCTGCTGCTGGGCTGAAGGGAACATGAATCTTCATTCTGACAAAGCAGGAGGTGGCAAGGTGCAATGAAACTTTGAGGTAAGGAGAGATGGAAGCCAATCCCTTGAGGTCAGGGTGCACTTTTTTTTTTTATTTTTATTTTTTTTCCAGTTTTTCGCCTGGGCTGGGTTTGAACTCGCCACCTCCAGCATATGGGGCCAGCACCCTCCTCCTTTGAGGCAAAGGTGCCGCCCAGGGTGCACTTTTTGTAGTTGAATATAACTTATTTATTTTAATCTTTCTGTAGTATGAATATAAGGTAAATATTATTGCTTTCCTTTTTAAAACCACCCTGGGCATGGGGACAGAGAGGGAGGGAGAGAGAGAGAGATCATAATATCCTTGGACTTCAGTCCAGATTTCTCAGTATTCAGTAAGCAAGCCTCCTAATTTTCCTTAACTTCTAACTGAGATCTTCTCATGGGGATCTTTCATATTCTCCATTGATACTATTTAATCCTGTCTTTTCAGAAATTTTCAAAGAACTATTCAGCTGGATTTCATTACATGAGTAATGCACACTGATTAAATTCTCCAGAAAGTATTTTTCTCCTGCTGATTTAGACTGCGCCTGTGTCTGTAATCATGATGTGCTTGCCTCTTGTTTTTTGGCTACTTTAACCATTAGGTCTCCAATTCAGTACAGTCAAAATGCTGACAATTGTGCCATGTAGGTAGGGTGCTAGAATACAGATTATATTCATATCTAGGGGTAACCACGATACCTGGACTGCAATGAAAAGATACTAGAATTCCTAATAAATATGTGACACTTCTCTCTTTTTATTTTACTTTCCCATTTCAAACTGTACTGAATTAATTTGTCAAGGACTTATTCAGAGACTATCAGAGATATTGCCCAAGTATGATTTCTAGCATTTGAAAAGAATTCCAAAAAATACTGAACCTGTGATATGTTTATGACTTTTTGTTCAATACTGGAGTTAGAGGAAAGAGAGAGGATGATAAGTTATGGCAAGATGATACAGCTATGGACAAGGCTAAGAAAATTATGGAGTATGTAAGTATAAGTTTATACTTTCATAAGTCATAGGACAATCTCTAAAATGTTAAAAGAGAATCTCGAGTTTTCAAGGTAACAAAATAACATTTCATATTTCTTCTAGTGGAAGGTAAGAAAGAAGGAAGGAAATTGAAATAGGGAAAATTAATTGAGCAAAAACATTATTAAATGTGTAGGCAAATTGTGATTAATACTGATTGCCTAAAACAATAATTATAATGTTGAATTTGAATAATTAAAATATAGAGTTAAACTTCAATAAAAAAAAGAATGAAAAATTCAGCAAACAAAACAAAAAGAGAGGAAAGTTAGCTTGTGATTAAAGTACTCTATAGATCTTTTATTTTTTTCATAGCAAAGTGATAAGATGGATCAGCTTTAGAGATTTTAATTATGAGTATTAATCTTTAAAAGGCAATTGTTGAATGCATATAAGTAGACTATGTAACTTCTAAAATCTCCAATAGTAGATGAAAATTAAATTTAAGAAATTCTTAAGCCATCAAGATATGAAAAGGGATGAGAAATAATAAAAAAAAAATAAATTAAAAAGCACAGGCTAAGATGATAGAATTATTTCTAACAATCCAGACTAGCCAGCTAGATAAAGAACAAAAATGTTCAGGCTGCATTTAAGAATTCAGGGAGAGAAAGGCAAGATGTCATACTAGAAAGAGCCTGCATGCTTCAATTCTCAAAGTTAGGACTGAAAGTTGCAAGTGGCTGCCCACCTATGACTGAGCCTTCGTGGAGGGAGCACTGTGACACATTAGACAAGGGATGGGGGATGCTCAGGGAAGAAGATGAGGGGTTATTCACTTGACAAAATTGGGAGAAAACTAGGGAAGGCATCCACATGTGGGGAAGCATAGGAAGAAAGACAAAACCTGGGATTGCATGCTTGCACCTGAACACCGTGGCCTGATCCGTGAAGGCATCCCTAACACCAGTTCAGACCTTTGGGCTATCACTGAGCTGTTCAGAATCTATGCAATGACATTACACAAGGCAGTGAGCACAATGGAACTCAATGACCTCGGCTCCTGGATTGCTGTAACTGACATCACCAGGAGCTCTCAGGTTGAGAGCACCTGGTTTACACAGGGCTAGGCTTCATGCAGCCAAATTTGTATCACTCCAGCCAGGCTGGAGTGCAGAAGGAAAAATAGATGCTCTTGAACTCTGCTGACCGCGAGTCAGTTACCCCTCCCTTTCATGGGGGAGTCCAGCAGAAGAGGCACCAGAGACACCAACTAAGAGATCCATAGTGATAACCCTGACTACCTCAGGGTTATGGCTAGAGGAGAACACTGGTCACCTTATTAAGGCCAGCCTTATTACCCCACACCACAGGCTCCTGCATTGTTGCTACAAAATTCCACCACTCTGCTCCCAGGTGCCCCCTCACTGCCTGGTCAATGCTCCATATAGTACCTGCTAGGTACAAGCTACCATGACACCTAGAACCAGGTGGAGTGCATGCTCACAGCTCTAACAGCCAGGTCAAATTCCTAGATAGGCTTTCTCAACTGCCACTGCCACCACTGAAGGGACCTACAAGAGGAGTATCTCAAATGCTAGCCTCCTTGGAAGGGACTCACATGGCACCCCAACCAGGCTTTCAACAGTGAGCTGAAGGCACAATGCACCCCTCTTCACATAGATCATCCAGCACTAATTTAGACTCTGACATCACAGAATAATGTAGCAACACAGAACAGATGCTTTATAGGCTCAATGTGTAGCTTCCCCTCTTCTCCTGTTTCAGTCTTCTAGAATCAGTCACAAAATCTCCATCTAGGGACATGTCCTTTTCATTAAGTAGGAGAGTACCCAATAAAGGGGAACAGCTGCACCACAAACATGCACAAACCTGTCTTTCCTGAGCTGAAAGAAAACATTTTAGATGAGAAGAAACTAGCAAAAGAACTCTGGCAAAATAAATAAAAAGAAAAAAAAACCTCCTTCAAAAATTTATGATATCAATAAAGAAAAATGAAAAAGTCCACTGGAGCATTAGACAGCATAAGAAAAGATATACCAGAACTCAAAAAATGTGAAAGAGCCATTTAGGAAACTTGAAATGAAAGCAGAAAACTTCAGTGTGAGGGAATACTCAGAGAAAGAAAGAATCTCAGAGTTAAAAAGAAGGTTTTCAAACTAACCCGTGCAGTCAAAGATATAGACAGAAGAATAAAGGATAATAAAAATTCACTCATAGAAATATGGGGCTATGTGAAACAGGCCAATATATGAATTACAGGTATCCTGAGGGAGAAAAAGAAAAAAAGCAAATAGCGTGGAAAACCTGTTCAGGGGAATTATTGAGGAAAACTTCCCTGGAATGACCAGAGATTCAAGTGTCCATATAAAGATAGTCATTGAACACCAGGAAGATTCACAGCAAATAGGGCATCTTCAAGATACAGAGTCATCAACCTCAGTAAAGTAGAAATGAAGGAGATAATTCTACAAACTTCCAGACAAAAGCAACAAGTAACTCATAAAGGAAAACCTATCAGGCTGACAGCAGAGTTCTCAGAGGAGACCTTTCAAGCCGGAAGAGATTGAGGTCCAATTTTTAGTCTTTTAAACAGAACTATTGCCAGCCAAGAAATTTATATCATGCAAAACTAAGTTTAATAACCAATGGAGAAATAAAGGCTTTTCCATACAAGAAAACACTAAGAGATATTATTAATGCTAGACCTGGTGTACAGGAAATGCTACAATGAGCATTATATGTGAAATAGCACAATAGATACCCAGCGATGTGAAAACACCTGAAAGTTAAAGCTCACAGCTCTTATAAAATAATGGTACAAGAGGGGAACAAATCAATATACCATCTAATATGATGAACAGAATAGTATTCTATATAGCAATACTAACACTGAATAGGAAAAGTCTGAATGCCCCACTAGAAAAGCACAGACTGGAAGAATGGATGAAAGAGCGTAAGCCAAGTATATTCTGCCCTAAAGATACACATCTAATTTACAGGACTCACACAGACTCAAGGTAAAGGAATGGAAAAAACACTGCATGCAAATGGAAACCTAAAGTGAGCATTGTGCAGTCATTTTTATATCAAATAAAATAGACTGTAAATCAACAATAGCAAAAAAAGACAAATATTTTCATTATATAATGTCAATGAGAGCAATTCAATAAAACATATAATAATTATATATATTTATATATATAATTTATATAATATAATATAATTTATATATATATATATATATATATATATATCCAACACAGGAGCTTCCAGGTTCATAAAGCAAATTCTATTAGATCTAAGCAAAAAATTAACAGTAACATCATAACCACCAGGGATTATAAAACCTCCCTGAAAGAAATGGACAGATCCCAGAAGCAGAAAATCAATAAACACTGGACTTAAGCAGAATTTTAGAACAATGTACCTGATACTTATAGAACATTCTACTTCAAAACTACAGAATATACATTCTTTTCATCAGTACACATAACATTTTCCAAGATAGATTACACCTTTGGCCACAAAACAAATCTCAGCAAACACAAAACAACAAGAAGAACAACAAAATGAAAGCATGCCATATCTTTTCAGACCACTGCGGAATAAAACTAGCCACTAATTTCACATTCAAATGTGAAGAAACTTACGGAAATTAAACAACTGATGTTGGGGGATCCTTGGTCAATGTTGAAAATGAAAACGGAAATCAAAAGATTCCTCTAACCAAATGATAAAGGAGACACAAAATTTCAGAAATCTATGGGATACAGCAAAGGAACTCCTAAGGGAAAAAGTCATAGCCTTAAATGCCTACCTAAAAAGAGACTACAAAATAACAACCTAACGTCACATCTCAAGGAACTAGAAAAAGAAGAGAAAATGAAACCCAAAGCTAGAAGAAGAAAGAAGAAAACTCAGATCAGAACAAAAAGGAATAGAAACAAAGAAAAAAAAATACACTATAGAGTATCAACAAAATAAAAGATGTTTTCTTTGAAAATAAACAAAATCAATATGCCACTAGCCAGATTAACCAGACATAAAAGAGAAAGGACTCAAATAAACTCAATCAGAAATGAAAAAGGAGGTATTAAAAATGATACCACAGAAACACAAAATATTATCCATGAATACTATGAAAACCTATACACACACAAGCTAGAAAACCCAGAGAAAACAGATAAATTCCTAGAAAGGTGCAATCTTCCAACCATGAAACATGAAGAAACATAAATCTTAAAAAATACCAATTATTTTTACCAGAATGTTTATTGCATCCCAATTCATAATTGCTAAGTCATTGAAAAAAACCCAAGAGCCCATCAACTCATGAATGGATTAATAAATTGTGGTACTTGTACACCATGGAATATTATGGAGCCATAAAGAAAGATGGAAACTATACCTCTTTCATGTTTACATGGATGGAGCTGGAAAATATTCTTCTTAGCAAGTTATCCCGAGAATGGAATAAAAAGTACCCAATGTACTCAGCCCTAATATGAAAATAACTTATAGCTTTCATTCGAAGGCTATAACCCAATCTGAGTACAAGAATGTGGGGAAGGGGGCAAGGGAGGGGAAGGGAGGAGGAGGAAGGGGGAGAAAGGGTGGAGGGAGGGTGATTGGTGGGTCCACACCTACAATGCATCTTGAAAGGGTGCAGGTCAAGTTTACTAAGTGTAGAGTATAAGGGTTTGAACACAATAATTAAGAAAATGCCATGAAGGCTATGTTAACCATTTCGATGAAAATATTTCAGACTGTATATGGAACCAGCACATTGTACCTCATGAATTATTGTACAAAGCTATGATTTAATAAAAAAAAGATACCAATTATGACAAGCAAGATTGAAGCAGTCATAAAAAGTCTCCCAGTCGCAACAAACAGCCACAGATTGATTCACAGCCAAATTACACCAGATTTACAAAGACCCAGCTGGAACATATTCTTCGTAGTAAAGTATCTCAAGAATGGAAGAAAAAGTACCCAATGTACTCAGCCCTACTATGAAACTAATTTAGGGCTTTCAAATGAAAGCTATAACCCAATTACAACCTAAGAATAGGGGAAGGGGAAAGGGAGAGGAGGGATAGGGGAGGTGGGTGGAGGGAGGGGTACTGGTGGAATTACACCTGTGGGGCATCTTACAAGGGTATATGTGAAACTTAGTAAATGTGGAATGTAAATGTCTTGTCATGGTAACTGGGAAAATGCCAGGAAGCCTATGTTAACTATTGTGATGAAAATGTGTCAAATGGTCTGTGAAGCTAGTGTATGATGCCCCATGATTATATCAATGTACGCAGCTATAGTTTAATAAAAATAGAAAAAAAATTTAAAAAAAAATTCACAGACCAGACATGTTGGCGTGGATGTGGAGAAAAGGGAACACTTCTACTCTGCTGGTGGAAATTCAAATTAATACATTCCTTTTGGATAGATATATGGAGAACACTTAGAGATCTAAAAGTAGATCTGTCATTCAATCCTATAATTCCTCTACTAGGCATATACTCAGAAGACCAAAAATCTCACCATAACAAAGATATTTGTACTATAACGTTTATTGCAGCCCTATTCATAATTGCTAAATCATGGAAAAAACGCAAGAGCCCATCAATCCACAAATGGATTAATAATTTATGGTATATGTACA
>CAUYPK010103838.1:0-35853 GCA_963574355.1 Loris lydekkerianus
GAATTTCGGCTCTTTGCCTCTTATCATTATTTTGTATACTGTGGCTCTTTGCCAAGTTTGGATTTTGTTATGCTGCTTCTGAGGAGGGACCTCTGAGGAGCGATCTCCGAGCACGTAGTCAAACTTGTTCGCCACCCCTGCACTAGACTTTATCAAAGCTCAATTTACAATCACCATAATGTGGAAACAGCCTAAATGCCCCCAAACTCAGGAATGGATTAACAAGCTGTGGTATATGTATACCCTGGAATACTATTCAGCCATTAAAAAGATGGAGACTTTACATCCTTTGTATTAACCTGGATGGAATTGGACGCATTATTCTTAATAAAGCATCACAAGAATGGAGAAGCAAGAATTCTATGTACTCAATTCTCATATGAGGACAGTTGATGACCTAGTACACAGTGGGGAGGTGGAGGAATGGAGAGCAGAGAGAGAGAAGGAGGGAAGGAGGTGGGGGAAGGGAAGTTGAGGAAGGGAAGAGTAGATAGAGGGATGGAGGGAGGAGGGTGGAAGAAGGGAAGAGCAGAGAGAGGGAAGGAGGGAAAGGGTGTGGGGTCAGGTCTACAACACACCTTTCGGGGGCAGGACACAATTATAAGACTTTACCTAAAAAATACAATCAATGTAACCGGATTCTTTGTACTCTCAATGGATCCCCAACAATTTAAAAAAAAAAAAAAAAAAAAAAAAAAAAGCTTGGCAGCTGTAGTACAATGGCTGTGGCAACAGGCACATGCACTGAGACTGGGGGTTCAAGCCCTGCCTGGGCAAGCTAAACAACAATGACAACTGCTACCAAAAAAACATCTGGCCCTTGTGGTCCCAGCTACAAGGGAGGCTGAGACAAGAGAATCGCTTACACCCAAGAGTTTGAGGTTGCTGTGAGCCACAGAACTCTACCAAGGACAACATAGTGAGACTCTGTCTCAAAAAAATAAAAAGAAAAGAAAAGAAAGAAATAGAGAAAGAAGTTGTCCTATTATACCAGCACTTGAGAGGCCAAGGCAGGTGGACTGCCTGAGCTCACAGGTTCAAGACCACCTGAGCCAGAGTGAGACCCCATCTCTAAAAATAGCTGGGTGTTGTGGTGGGTGCCTATAGTCCCAAGTACCTGGGAGGCTGAAGCAAGAGATTCGCTTAAGCCCAGGAGTTTGATGTTGCTATGAGCTATGACTCTCCAGCACTCTACTAAAAGTGACAAAGTGATAACCTGTCTCAAAAAAAAAAAGGTTATTTGAAAAGATAAACAATATCAATAGACCACTAGCCATGTTAACCAGAACAGAAGGACTCAAGCTCAACAGAAATGAGAAATGGGACATCATATTGATACTCCAGAAAGAGAAAATATCACCTATAAATACTATAAAAACCTCAGTGCACAGAAACTAGAAAACCTAGAGAGAATGGATAAAATTTGGGAACCCACAAGAATCCCTTGGGAACCCCTTTAATAAGCTCGCAATCAGGAAGAAATAGAAATCCTGAAGAGAACAGTAATGCGTAGTGAGGTTTAAATAGTGATTTTAAAATAAACTCCAAAAAGAAAAAACAAAACTGTGTGATCAAGTTCAGTAAATTTGTAATATTCAAAATTAACACACAAATCAATTGTACTTACAACAAACTATCTCCCCCAATTTGGAAAATAATCTCACTATGGCATGAAAAACAATAAAATACTTAGGGCTAAATGTAATAGAGGATGTGACATATCTGTACATTGAGAACTATGAGATATTAATGAAAGAAATTAAAGAATATGTAATAATGGAAAGATTTCCTGTGTTTAATAATTAACCTTATCATTGATAAGGCATGGTTCTATCAAAATCCCACCGGTAGTTTTCAAAGAAATAGGAAACAATCCAAAAATTTGTACAGAATTTCATATGATGCTAAATAGCGAAACGAACCCTGAGAAAAACAAGCTTTGATTCTTCACATTATGAGATCTCAAACTATATTACAAAGTTACAGTATTAAAAGTAGTAAGGTAATGAATAAAAAAAATCCCAAGACCAGAGGGATTCAAAGACATGTTGTACCAGATCTATAAAGAAAAACTGGCTTTATTTTTTGTTTTTTAGTATTTTTCTGTAACTTCAGGAAGAAGGGAATCCTTCCTAACTCATTTTAGGGAACCAGAATTACCACAATACCAAACCCAGAAGAAGAAACAATAAAACAAACAAACAAACAACAACAGCAGACTAATATCCTTTATGCACATAGATGCATAAATATTCAACCAAATACTAGCAAAGAAAATTTGACAGCACATCAAGAAGTTAATTCACCATGATTAAGTGGACTTCATCCCAGAAATACAAAAAATGGTTCAATATAAGCATATCAACAAATATGACTCACTACAAAAACAAGTAAAAGGAGAAAAAAAAAGCATGTAATCATCTCAGTAAATCATAAAAACCATTTGATAAAATCCAACAAGCTTTCATGATAGAAAATATCAACAAATTAAACATAGATGGAACATACCTGAAAATAATAAAAGCCATATGTGACAAAACCACAATGAATGGGGAAAAGCTTACCATATTCTTCTAAGAACTAAAACAATACAAGCGTGCTCATTCTATTAACAGATGACATAGTCTTTTACATGTATACTCCAAAGAATACATCAAAACAGGCGCCTCTGTTTTTCCACATTCTAAACTTTACCTGGAATGATCTCACCCTCAACTCAAAATTGATCTGTGACTG
This sequence comes from Loris lydekkerianus, assembly GCA_963574355.1. Taxonomy (NCBI): domain Eukaryota; kingdom Metazoa; phylum Chordata; class Mammalia; order Primates; family Lorisidae; genus Loris; species Loris lydekkerianus. The sequence continues at coordinate 2,737 of CAUYPK010103838.1, forward strand.
GCCCATGTCAATCAAAACCATTTTGTTATACCTATTACAATGCAATTACTTCAGACAAAGAATCAGAAGTGAAATAAGTTTGCTAAATAAGAATAAAGTCCTGAACTTTTAATGATTGTTTATTGAAAATCAGCTTTCTTTTTTTTCAAACCTATAATTTCTTTAGTTTCAAACCTGAAACCTGGGCACTGGTAAGTACATCACAAGGTTTGGGGAAATCACCCTAAGAACAAGAGTCAAAAAGAGCATGATGAACGTAAAATTGTATTTGCATACAAATAGATGAAGATTTCGATAAAGCTTCATAAAAACCATACTTCCTCTGAGGTTTTTAGCCACTGAGCTTTGCTGTTTCTTTCTTCAGAGCTGCTCCACACAGTACTTGTGTATTAGTGTGGTCCATTTAAAGAGTATGCTAGGACTTTTATTTGATGTTTTGGGGTCAGAGTTATATTTTTTTCTATGTGACATTGGGTTCACATATGAATTCAGGATTGTTAAAGAAATTTTGTTAAAATAAGAGAAATGTAGAGAAGAATAAGGAGCTCAGAGACTCAGAGAGAAAAAAACATAAAAGCCCTGGGGTGGCACCTATGGTTCAGTGGTAGGGAGCCAGCCACATACACTGAGGCTGGTGGGTTTGAACCCGGCCCAGGCCAGCTAAAATAACAATGACAACTGCAACAACAACAACAAAAAAAATGGCAGGACATTGTGGTGGGTGCCTGTAGTCCCAGCTACTTGGGAGGCTGAGGCAAGAGAATCGCTTAAGCCCAGGAGTTTGAGGTTGCTGTGAGCTGTGACGGTACAGCACTCTACACAGGGCAACAGCTTGAGACTCTGTCTCAGAAAAGAAAAAATAAATATAGAAGCTCTGGGTTCTTATAAAATATAACCAAAGCTTAGCTTAGCCTACTCATCTATTGACTTTTCATTTACTTAACCTGATACATTCTCTTGATACTTTGATCCAATTTGATATTTTTTAGAAGTATCATATCCTTTTAACTATGAAGCCAGATCCATGTTATATCATATATCATATGTCTCAAAATGTGGGAAAGAGCATCTGTCCTCCAAAGAACTCTGAGGTACTGTTACAAGTCCCACTTATTATGTGAGGTGTATTTATGGGATACAGAATTTGACATAAAACTTTCTCATTTCAATGTTATGTAATTGTAATTTTTTAAGAGGGATGATCTTATGAAAACCCCTCAATGCTCCACCTTCATTATGAATTGCAACAATGAAATGTTTCTTACATTTGGGAACTATGCAATATTCCTCACGTATTAATTTGTCTATTCCTTGGCCAATTTTAAATAACATTGTTACTTCATCAATGTCAGTTATATCTCGGTCCTCTTCATTTTCCCCAAATGTTTTTAATTTTATTTGTCCATCTATATCATTTTTTTTCCTACTCAAACATACACCCATTTGAAATGTTAACTGTATTGTCATTAATTTTCACCAGTAACTTGGCAAAAAATAATTATCTTACAAAAATTGCCTCCAGAGCCTGAGCTGGCTTGAGCAAGGGCAGTGTCAGAGAAAAGCTGGGGTGAGTGGGCACTGAAACGATGGCCAAGGCCCAAAGCATGCTGTTCTTGCATTACTGCCAGAGAGGTATTGACAAGCTTGACAAGAACAAGTGCCTGGGCAAAGACAGAAGGCAGTGGTGAAGGCCTGGGTGGCTGCAGCATCAATAAAGCTCTCAGCTTATTATTAATCTACCAGCTGTTAAACTATTTCCTTCAACTCTAAACTCAATGATCTATACCTACATTTTGATCCCAGGGATGGGACTTTGCAAACTATGTTTTTTCTTTGCCAGCTGGCTTGTTTTAAGTTATGCTGATAGAGAACAATGGAGGAAGATTAGAAGGTGGGAGGGACGAGGACTTGCTCCTTCTGTTCACCTCCTCTTCCTGATAGTGGCTCTCCAGCAGCACTTGCACACTGGCGGGAAGGCACACTGGATTTTAATCTCTAACATATTTCATCCTTTTCAATTAGACTTATTACACCCCTCAGAGTCTGGGCAGTGCCCACCTGCTCAGAAGTATATGCCTCAGATCCAAAGGACCACTCTCTGCACCGCTTAGGGCCAACGACATGCTGGGTGAACCTGAACACATTTCATTGAAATGAGTATTAGTTCTTAAAAATATTTTCCAACAAGTTTTAATCTCAAGTTTTAACATTATTTTTAGTTGAACATTTGGATATATATCCATATAAATCCATACAGGTGTATATGTTATACAAGGGTTTGAATAATGTCAGTTTCCTTAACATTATTTCGTTATAATGTTGATGAGACCAAAAAAAAAAAAAAAAAAAAAGTATTCCATCTGGGGCTATATAGTCTGTGTGAAGTTTGCAGGTTTTCTCCATGCCTAAGGCAGTTTTCTCTGAGTACTCCAGCTTTTTCTCTCATACCAATGACATAGACAAGATCTAAGTTCCCACATAATGTTTCTGGTCCCCAAAACATCAGCAAACTTCTAAATAAAGACCAAAACAACTCTAATATTGAATATGTCAATAAACGTCAGCTATATATACATTGAAGAGAGATTGCTAAACACAAGTAAGATAATTATTTACCTACTTAGTCCAGTTCCAGGTTGCAGGTGGCTGAAGCCTATCCCAGCAGCTCAGGGCACAAGGTGGGAACCAGCCCTGGAACAGACACATCTCACGGCAGGGGTGCTCACGCAAACACCAGCACACTTTGTTTTTTTTAAATCTATGTATGTATAGCTCACATTCATTGACATGTTTAATATTAGAAATGTTTTGGTTTTTATTTAGAAGTTTGCTGATATTTTTGTGACTAGAAATATGCTGTGGGAATTTAACTTTTCTTTACACAAATTAGCCCACGGGAAAACTGCTTAAAGTCAGAGTTTCTATGCCTATCAACACCATTAAGGGAGGACTTGCTGTCTACGTACACACACACTCTCAGATACACCACATATATACATATATAATATATACACACATATAAGTATTTGTTATATATTACATAGACATGATTTGTTCAGGCTGCTATAATAAAATATTTTGGATTAGGAAGCTAATAAATAACAGAAATTTATTTCTCACAGCACTGGAGGCCGAAAGTCCAAGATTAAGTTTCCTGTGGTTTGATGGTTAGAGAAGCCCTGCTTCCCTCTTACATGGAGATATTCTCCCTGTAACATCACATGGCAGAAGGGACAAGTGACTTCCCTGTGATACTTTGTAAGGCCACTTGTCCTATTAATGCATACTCTGCTCTCATGCACTAATCCCTACCTACAAGGGCATGACTCCTTATACCATCATCTTGGTGGTTAAGATTTCACATAAATTTGGGGAAGGAAAAAGAATTCAGATTACATATGTGTGTATGTGTCCATAATATTCATTCATACCATTAAGAATCAGTGTTGTTTTAATTTGTAGCTATATTAAACATTAAACATCCAAGAATTTTGGACCATAAGAGAACTTAATAAGTTGTTAGAAATCTTTGTGGTATAAGACAAATGGTTTGGCAGAAATGAGAAAACACAACTAAGAGGATATTTCCTTACCCATTGTATTTCAAAACATGAAAGAACAATTTTAAAGATTACATAGAGTATTTAGCTAGAAACAAGAAGAAAATTTAAACTTACCTCCATATAACTTATAAAAAATTACATATAATGTATTTAGTACAATCATGTAAGCTTTATTTAGCTTTTCTAATATAATGGAAACCAATACAATGATTTTATAAGTTGTGGTCTTTTTTTCAACTGAAGAAATAATACAAGAAATACAATCAAAGTGTTTGAAGGGTAGAATGATTTTCAGAATAGAATTTATATATCGCATTGTAGACAAATAAGATAAAGCTATAGCATTGCATTGAAGAGAATTAGGTGCTAGAATCAAGGGTTTAGAATTAATATGCAAAGTTGCTATCTACTTGCAATGTCTCAGAGTACAACTGTGTCTTGTTTATGTTCCACATGACAATATTATATGTATTACAGAAAATAATGACTTCTTATATCACACACAGCTGCCTGTATCCTTGATATTATGAAAGAGATTGGTTTTTCTAAGATCCTATCTTAATTCATGAAAGAGGGAAAGAAAGAGAGCAAATTATTTTAAGAGTGAAACTGGTTTAAGGTAAAAATAAAATTTTACTTCAGGACAAAGGGAATGAATTGGCTCAGGGGAATGAAATACCAATCCTTTTTCCCAGTAGAGTGGGAATTACACTCATAAAGAAATAAATTGTTCATTAGGTGATGTGTTAGCTGTTCAGTGGTTTTATCCCCCCGCCCCCCGATTAGTATCTTCAGAAGACACAGATGTTGCAGAGATAATATGAATTTGGACACACGGGCACTGATCAAACTTCAGAGTTTATTAAATGTCATAATTCAGCAACACAATTCTATCAACAATTACATTAAAAAAAAAGCACAAGCAATTTTGTTGGGGGCCATCAAGAATTGAAGAAACTAAAGAAAAAAACAAAACAAAACAAGTTTCCATCTCCCCACCCCCAGAGTTCTAACATCAAAAGCCTTCAACTAGAACGAGGCAGCAATTTCCTGATTAATGGGCTGTGTAATGAAGGAGATGCTTGGGCACGACCTCTTTCAATCTGTGTAACACGAGCAGTAGTCATTTATGTAGCCCACAGAACTGTTCTCAGGACAAAATGTCTCCAGAAGAAAAAGTACCCTCTGAGAGAGAAACAGGCTGTTGTTTCCGCATTTTGTAAGAGCTAGCATAGCAGTTTTTTATTTTAAACACCGTTTCAAATAAGTACTAAAAATATTCTATGCCAATTGAACTTAGAAAATAACAAAAATAATTTTTATAAAGATTCATTTTTAAAAAGAAAGAAAACAAAGTCTGCAGGAAGAAATCTTTTAATTGCTGATTTTTTGAAATAGAGAATATAATTATGTTTTACATTGTTCAACATGCAGACAGGAGAGTTGACTGACAATAGCATGTAATCAGAACCATTTTTAAAACTAATAACAGCAAAAATTTTGACAATAAAATTTTTCTAGCAAACTTAGTGAGAATACTTTTATTATACATAGATAATTTCAAACTCGTTCATCACCAATTATCTATATTGTTTCTAATGCCATGGTCTTGGCACTGCTACCCAATGCTACTTCTAAGCAGAAGAAACATACCACAGAAGGACATTCAAGAGTTAATATCATAAAAAATAATCTTGATTTTAAGGTTTTTATTTTCTTAATGCTTTTATATCAGAAATAAATAAGAAGCAAGCCTTTGTCGTGCACTGGCCAAAGCCTTGAACGTTTTGTAAGCAAATGCAATTTCTAAGAATGCTAGAAGAGAATAAATAAGGCTTTAAGTCCAGAGAATAAACAAGGCCTACATTATGAAAGCCTGTTAAGGGTTGAATTGTATCCTTTAAAAATTAAAGTCCTAACTCTGGATGCCTCAGAAGGTGACCTCGCTTGGAAATAGAGCCCCTGCACATGTAATTACTTAAGTTCAGATGACACCATTAGTATGAGACCAAATGTGATATGACTGGTGTCCTTATATAAACGAACAGACACAGGGAGAATGTCACATGAATACAAAGGCAGATACCTTGGGGATGCGTTTACAAGCTAAGGAATGCCTACGATTTCCAGCAAACCAAAAGAAGCTAGGAGAGAAACCAGAACAGATCCTTCACTAGCACCTTTAGCATGGCACTGACAACACCTTCCTCTTGGGCCTCTAGCCTCCCTGGTTGTGAGACAAAGCATTCTACTGCTTAAGTCACTAAGTTCATGGTATTTGGGTACATCAGCCCCAGGAAACCACTATAAGGTCTATCGTTACAGAGGTCACCTGCCTCTGCCACATGTAGGTGGCACAGCAGCTCACAGAGCTGGCCTACCACTCACATACAATGTCCCCTGGGACAAGAGCACTAAGTGATCTTAACATAATCAGACTGAATGCAATACTTATACCTATTAGATTTTATTAGAAATAATGTAAAAATATAACCAAGTACAAAAAGCAAATCGAGAGCATAAACAAGAATTAAATCACTAAGATTAAATTACCTAATCTACTTAAGGGGAAAATGTAGTACATCAAATGAAACATGGTACATTATGCTTTGGAACCTAAAGTTATATTTCTAACTAAAGAGGCTTCATTTGTTTTTAATTCTAATTGTATGGTGTTTAAGGGTAATAACAATACAATTAATGGGAATTTTGCTTGTATTCTAAATCCAGCCAGAGACCCTTCATCACAAAACCGATCCCTTCCGAGTAAAATTGTGGTTAGACTCCAACATCTAACCATATACTAAATTACAAGAAGAGGAATTTTTATCAATTTTTAAATAACTATAAGGCTTTTTTTTAAAATTTATTTTGGATTAATATGAGGTACATACGATTAGGTTTTTTTTAAATTCTTTATTAGTATGACATAAAAAAACATTTAAAAGAGTAAAAATAAAAACACAGCAAATATCGAAGAGGCTTAGCTCTTTGTTCATGAAGAACTCAGGCAGAGTACCTTGCAAAATTAAAGCCCAGTGAACACCTCCATGCATTGCGAGTGTACTACAGTTTTAAGAGCAGACAGCATGTTTAATCTGTAGTGGCATGGAAAATGCTTCAAGTCACACTTGGGGATTTTAATTCATGTGTCTGTTGTATTGACAATTAATGCTGCCTTTTTATAATGTGATTATAAATACCATTCATATTTCTATCACTTTCTCATCAACATTAATAGAATGTATTACTATCCAAATTGTTATTTTCTTGTTTTTAAGATCAGAAAAAGATTCCTTAGCATACTGATAGGTATTGTAGAGAAGAATAAAAATTATATACTACACATTCACTGGAGTAATCCACCTTGCTTTCAGGAATGTGATACTGTGAAAAAATGTGGCATGTTGGAAATAAGAAAATATAGCAATAAGAAAAAGAAATGCTTCTTTGGATGCAGATTGAATTTTTTCACTGCAGATTAAGGTGAATCAAGTAAGAAAAACTGGATAAAAATATTTAAAAAATTATTTAGTAGACTATTTCTCCTTATTTGGCCCCCAGCACATGAACTCTGATTTTATTAATTTTTTCCCTTTAGTAGAATTTCCATTATGATGCAACAAATAAATGATAAGGATAGGAGGGAAGTACTATGGTTTAGAAATGGTTTGTCCATTCCCACCAAAACTCACGTTGAAATTGACTCCCAAAGTGTCTGTATTAGCAGGTGGGACTCAGGGAGAGGTATTTGGTTTATAGGGGCAGACCCCTCACAAAGGGCTTGGTGCTGTTCTTGCCTTAGGAAGTGAGTTCTTGCTGTTGAGACACAGGATCAGTTCTTGCAGAAGAGATTACTTCTTTCAGGAGTACGTTATTGCAAAGTCAGGACAGCCCTCAGGATTTTCTCTCTTCACACTGTCTGCTTCCCCCTTGAACTTCTCAGCCTACAGAACAGTGAGCAAAATAAACCTCTGTCTTTGTATATTGCCCAGTCTCAGGTATTCTTTCACAGCAACACAAAAGAGACTAAGACAGGAGGCAAATACAATTGCATGAAAAACTCAGCAGTAAAGTATTTGGAGCTTGCACAAGAAACTACAGAATAGCCTCTCTGCTTCTTCTGATCTGCTGGATCACTTTTATCATGTAGCAAAGGATACCTTCATTCACCCAGGCTTCAAATTCTGATTTGTTTTCTTTTGTAGATTAGGGCAGATGTGTCAATAACCCACAGCCACTCTCAAAGGCTAAAATTGAGTCAGTATTATTGTTAGTTTCATTCTCATCTTATCGAACTACTTTCACCCAAACATACCTTTATCTTTTTTAGAAGGTAAGGTAAAAATATTTCCCACAAATACGTGCCTGCCTACTTACATAGAATCTTATTATCCCAGTCGTCATAATTATTATTATCATTACATTAGGGTTCACTTTGGGGGCTGTACATTCTGTATGGGTTTGGGAAAATGTATAATGGATGTACCTGCCATTATAATGTCACACATGGAATTTTCACTCCCCTAAAACCTTCTGTAGTCTACCTATTTATTCCTTCCTTCCCAATACCCCTGGTAGCCATTGACATTTTTACCATAGGTTTGTCTTTCCCAAGGTTGTTGAAACCACAGAGTGTGGAGTCTTTTCAGACTGGCCTCTTTCATTTACTAATACATAGTTCAGTTTCCTTTCTGTCCTTTGTTGCTGTATAGCTCATTTACTTCTAGTGCTGAGTTATGTTCCATTATTGGGTCATTGTGTCACTGTTGATCCATTCACCTCTTAAGGACAGCTTGGTTGCTTCCAAGTTTTAATAATTATGAATAAATCTTCTATAAACATCAATGTGCATGCTTATAGTTTGACATATATTTTCAGCTCTTTTGGCTAAATACCAAGGTACCCTAATATGGCAATACTATTTTTAGTTTTGTAAGAAACGGCCAACCTCTCTTCCAAAGTTGCTGGAACATTTTGCAATTCCACACGCAAAGAATGGTTGTTCCTTCTGCTCCACATCCCAGCCAGCATTTGCTGTTGTCAGAGTTGGATCGTACTAACAGGTACGTAGTGGTACCTCATTGTCCTTTCAATGTGCCTTTCTCTGATGACATAACGCGTAGAGCATCTTTTCATATGTGTACTTGTCATCCATCTGTCTTCTTTGCTGAGGAAAATTCTTTAAGTAAGGAATATAATTGTATTTACTTAGTTTAACCCAAAAGCAATTTATTAGAAGATATTGAGTAGTTTATGTGATGGGGAGGAAGCACAAATGACTAGCCTTGGGGGACTGCCTGTAGGTGTTTATTCTCTTTGTTACTGTGAATGCCGAACAGTTAGCTCTCGTCTGTCACTACCTGTTCTCACCTCACTCCAGGCAAGGAGTGGATTGTAAACAGCGGTGAGTTATTTGTCATTGTCTCTGATTTGTTGGGATTTCTAATGGATTCCTCTTAGTGAGAGCACCTGGATTACACCCTAAATGTAAAGGAGCCTACAATAGCTAATTTGGCCTTCTAACTTAGAAATTAAGAATATAAATTAGGGACCCATTTAAATAAGGGAATGGCATTCAGAAGAATATGGGCCTCCGTAATCACCTGCTATCCATGCCTTTATCCATGTATAACTATGTCGGACTTCCAATGAACAGACTTTTTATTTTTTGATTTTGTACTGCTCAGGTCTCTGCTTTGTGTTTGACTCACCTCTGACTCTACTTTTGTAGATGTGTCTGGTGTCTTGGTCTTTGGCCTTTGTCGAAGAGGTCTGCCATCCAGTTCTATAGGACTTCTCAAAGACAGTGACTCTAAAAGACAAAGTGACACAAAATAACAAAAAATATTCTTAGAATACTGGAGAAATGATATAATTGTGTTTTAGTTTATAGGATAACGGAATATGGCATTATATCCTGGAATATTCTTACTCTGAATGAAATAACACTATATGATTAGACATAAAAATGAGCAGAAACTATGTAAAGTGATGATGAGTGTTTTGATAAAACATTCTTCTGTACATTCTGATGAATGGTTTATAGTTTGTAATCTTGTAGGTAACACCATTTTATTGTTTGCATTTTCCCCTTCTTAACAGGCAGCTTAGCACTACTAAACATTCACCAAAACAGGAAGTTCATCAACCCACCATGCTGTAAAGTCCCTTGCAGAGCACTCTTTACTAAACAAGTGCATTCTCAAAGTCTCCAAACTACTACATGTAATGAGACTGCTAACTTTGAATGCTTTTTTAGCAGTTTCACTATAGAAATATGAGGAGTTGAAAGAATAATTCTACAGCATGTTAAATATTACTTCTATAATGTCATGTTGTGTTAAAAATATTAGTTCTTATAACTCCTAGTAGGCATATGGTTTAAATAGTTATAAAAATGGTTTATGCTTTCAGTACATGTGACCATTTGCCATTAGCTGCATGACCTAGAAATACTTTTATGGATTTTTTTTAAAGTAATACATCATGATCTGTTGTTCATAAATGTGATTATACAGAGAGCATTAGTCTCAAGAATTGATGTTTAGCATTTTAACATTTAAATCTGTACAGTTTATAATAGGTTGTTTTGAAAACCAAAGGTATACATCAGATGCATTGCACCCTGAGGAGTGCATAACTCCGCACACGGATGGATTTATATAAGAGCATGGAGTTACCAAAGAGTTTAAACAATCCCTTGTTTTTTCTATACTGACTGTGGCATTAAATACACGATATATTTAACAGAATCTCTTGCATCTGAGATAACTATGTAGTAAGTGTCTATACTCCTATTTTTAGTGAACACTTTCCAAGAAAATACAGCTGACCATACACTTTAGTGAGTTTTAATGGATAATCATTGATTAACAAAATGCTTTCTCTGCAGTATTATGAAGAGTATAAAAAATGATTTAAATATGAGGAATCGAGAACAAGGAGTAGTTAAAAATGATTTTTTACTATCAAAACAATCAGTGATAAAACTCACTCCTCCAGCTCTATACATGTATCTTAATAGATTCACATTTATTAACCTCAAGTAGATTTACTAACACTAGTTTATACTTCCAACACACATACAGACACACACATACACACGCTCACACATACAACAGTCACATCAGATGGAAACTATGTATAAGATCAAGATAAATTAACACAAGCAATATTTTTAATATGGCAGAGTTTTGCCACTAAGAAATTACCTAACAGGTATATGAGTTATAACAATTTGACCAATAATGACACATTTTTATTATTTAACATATTGATCTAGTAAAACATACTCTTTTCTATTCTTATTCCTACATTTTGACACGATCAAAATATTGCAAATTCCTCATAAATTATCTTAAATTTATGAGCGTTCAAAAACAGAAAAGGATGTCTATGGGCTGTTAATAATTAAACTATTGTAATTTATTTCTATTTAATTATGCTAAAGGTACATTTCATTTTTTTTATCCTCATATACTGATTCAGTTGAATGCATTCTGTCTGATCAATCATGCCACTGAAAGTAGTCACTTTCTTATTTCAATTGTTTTTAAAAATCATTTTTTATAAAAACTCAGTATTGATGGTAAAACTGGTTTCATAAGCCCATCAGTTAGAAAGGCCCTGTGATTTGGTGTGTGTTAAAAGAAACAAACAGGAAGATCATATGCAATGGTAGCAGCGATTGGCTGTCTTTCTTGTCATTTTCTTTATGTTACTGACTACTGTTCTTTTGCATTCTCTATTTTGTTAGTCCATGTTGCCCAGTCTCTCCTTCCAGTGCCTGAATAACAGAGAAGAACGTGTTGGAAAATCCAGCATTGTTTTTGGTCTAAATATTGTATTGAACAGTGGCTGGTAGAGTATTGAGAAGAAGCACAAGCTGTAATAAATCATGGCATCTACCAGTGACAGTTTCAAATGAACACGTTTATTGGGCCAGACAAGTACATCACTAAGAGTGTTATTTACCTCAGGTGCTGACATATAGTGCCAGATGTTGAATTTAAACCCTGACTCAGTGATTGTGGCTGAAAACTGCATTGGCATTTTAAAAAGCATCTGTTATAAACACTGATCCGAATAAAACACGAACTGCAGAGCTTAATGTAAGCAATACCGAATGAGAGTTTGAAGTGATTACCTTGGCAAGTGCAGACAGCGTGGAGCTGAGGGAAACTCAGACCACAGAACATGCTCCTGCTGAGGGAACCTGTGTTAGGTTACTTTTAAAATACTTTCACACAGAAGAATGCAAAAATGTGTGAATAGCTTCTAAAATAGCATAAAAATGATAATATTTTATGAATTTGTGATTTTTTTTCATACATTGAACCCTTGAGTACTGCAGCTATACCCAGCCAGAGGAGCTACTGAATAGTACAGTATTTGTAAGAGTGGTACACTGCCCACAAGAAACATTTTCAATATGATAAAAAAGGGAATTATTTAAAGTTCATAAGGAGTCTTAAAAATTATATACAAAGCCTGAAACTAATTCTTTACATCAGTGATTAGATATTAAAAGCTTAAAATACAGCAAAGTTTTGTTTTTAGAAAATGTGCAATGTAGATAACTTAGGTGTAAAATATACATCTGATTTCAAAGTTTGAGCGTGAAAAAAATGTAAAATATCAGACTGAGAGGTATTTTATATTGACTTAGTCAAGCTTTACTCTAATTAATTTAACTATTTTGATATTTATTTATTGTAATTCATATTTTGCCTTTAATTTTATTGGTAATTGTGTGTATTGAACAAAAAAAGATCTTATGTAAAACACTCTTTGTTCTTTATATTTACCATAGTATATGTTTTGATAAAAACTCACTCAAATTTTATAAAATGAATAAAAGTAAGGCTTATTTTATTTCATAATTTTAAATGTATTACTCAGTGGAAAACAATTTGCAAAAAAATTAATTAATAAAAGCTATTAATCAGATTTTAATTACTAAATCAATCATATTGATCCAATTATTGCTTTTCTTCAATTAAAAGCAATACAGACAATGTAATAGGTAAAACGTGGCATGATTATGTGTGTTTTTACCCTGCTTATTACAAGCACTGATGGCTCATGGCTGAATGCACTAATAGCCACACTAAAAAAAAAAAAAAAAATACTAATAATAATAGGTAAGTTGTCTTTTTTATCTTAGTAATGTAGAATCCATTTATTTGAACATTTGTTATGCTTTTGATGTAATTTGATCTTTTAAGATGGAACCATTAAACATGTTTTTTTAAATTGTGTTAGATTTGTTTGTTAATGTTGGCTATTTAGCATTATATGAGTTTCCATACTCTTATCCTAGGATCTAAAATTGTTAAAGCAATCTGACCCTAACCAGACTATTTAATTTGTAAAAATGCAACACATTCTATTTCACGATGAAGGATAAGTAGGAATTACCTTGTTTTTCATAAAAAAAAAAAAAAAAAATGATGCTTCATGACTTCAGAAGTTAAAAATAGAGATACGAATAACTGTAATTCACTAATTCGTTTTAAATAGCTATCAAAGTTTACTTAAGGAACTACTACTTCCTTCAAAACTAGGGCTGCTGGAATAAACAAGTGCTCATGAGTGGCTAGTTTTCACATTATATTTTCCTACTTTAGAGATGGGTTCTGGGATGCTAACATGACCCAATCAGCGCAATTCAGATACAACGAAATTTTGCTGGGACTTTAAGAAAGTGGCAGTCCTCTCCTTCCAAGTTTAACAATAGCCCTGGGACTAATGAAAGATCCTGCTAGGAAACATGATGAGGAACTCACAAGAGCAGCCACAAGGAAATAATACAGAATCAAGAGACAAGGTAAAATTGAGCCTGTTTGTTTTTAATCAGATCTCCTTGTGGTAATGAATCTGAAGCCAATTCTACACTGGGCTTGCCTGTAGTATTAGCCTTTATTATATTCTGTTTTATTCCTGTAACTCTGTACTGTATTACTTTCTGTTTTTAACAACAATTTCAGTTATTACTGAATTGCCTAGAGGGAATTACCTACAGAGACTTACATAAGGTCTCTCCAAATCCTTTACCTACTGAATCCCCAACTTAGGAATGTAGTAACTTATCCAAGGGGATAGTTGAGTAAAAGTCATTGCTGAAGTTCAGTTGGTTTGAGTTCTATGGTTTCCCAGCACCTACATCTGCTAGTAAGTAGACAATTCACTCTGCAGTGCTTAGGGACACTGAGAAAACCCAATTTTAGCTTTGAATTCAAACTATAGTCTTGAATACATCTTTATCTGCAATGCTTTATTTATTAATTCATTCCAAAATGTAAATTAATCACTTCCTTTGGTTTAAAACTGTGATACTGTTGCATATTTTGAGTGTCCTGTCTATAGTAGTAAACATGCAGATAGGGCATTAATTTCATGATCCTTGGTCAATAAGAAAAGTATACAAATAATAAAATAAAGATTTCAGAGGATGATCTGTGTTAAAAAATTAATAAAACAGGTCCATGAGATTGAATTAAGTAGAGGACACTTCAGAAAGGGGGTGAAATCTCTCAGTTAAGATTTGAATTTGACCCAGCATGTTTGAAAGTTAGCAGCCCCACAGCAATGAGGCATTTGACAGAGTAAATAGGGCCATATTCTTGTGGCAAGGAGACATTGGCATTCTTGAACAAGGGATAGCAGGCTGCCATAGCTGGAAATGTGGATGATGGGTAAGTGAGAGAGAATGATGTCAAGTTTTTTTGTTTTGTTTTGTTTTGTTTTTTTTCCATTGACCAGCATTTCTATGGTGGCCACATGGATCAGTCAGAAGTCTAGAGAAAAGAAAAAGAGAAAAGCATTCTACATTGAATCTGCAATGAGAATATTTGTTATGATTGTTTATAAAAGGAAATGCAATCGTTGACAATCAATGGAGGTTGCAATAGTTTGTACACAGTTGCCCGGCTTTACAAAAACGTTGCAGAGATGGGATGCTTATGTAAGAAAGAGCGTAGTCCCTGCCTTCCTCCTTCTGGGATGCTATCATAAAATAATGTCATAAAATGAGCAGACTTTATGTAACAGAGATGTATTCTTCACAATTCTGGAGGTTAAACATCCAAGACCAAGGTGCCAACAAATTCGGTGTCTGAAGAGAATCCACCTTCTGGTTGACAACGCTGACTTCCAGCCGTGTCTTCACACGGTAGAAAGGGCAGATACATCTCAAGTTCTTTTTTATAAGAGTGATAATCCCACTCATGAGTGCTCTGCCCTCTTGAGCTAATCACCTCCCAAATGCCACATCTCTTGATAAATCACATCTATGATTTAATTCCAACATGTTAAAGTAGGTGAAACACTCATTTCCAAACCATAGAAGTACCTACAGTTCATCCTGATGAGGGATGTAAAGGCTGTGTTTCCAACATTCCAGTCACGAATTTTATTTTCTGCCTGATACAGTGTAACACTTCTCAAAACTTCCACAATGTCAGGCAACAGTGAATCTGAAGAGGAGAATGACCACAACCTAAGGTCTTCAGAACGTAGAGATAGAAAACAGCTCACTGTTCTGCAGCCATTCAACGGTATCTGCCGAGATGGGGAATCTACACAGTCTCAAAGGTTTTACTCAGCAGAGGTTTAGTTCTTTCTTACATGAGATCAAAATGAGTGTTCCTGATGAATGTGAAGTACTTCTCCAAGCAGAAATTGAGGCCCCCAAAGATGTTCTCCCCTTTGATTCCATTTTTTTAACTGCTGGGTTTTAAGGATTTTGTTTCTATCTGCATCAAGCCAGAAGGGGAATGAACAAGGAAGTTTGCTGGTGGGAGGTTTCTAAGGTCCAAGACTTGAGGTAGAACATGTTGACACAGTGTATGTTCTAGTCCAAAGGTCACTGGGAGAGGCTGAGAATGTGGTATGGCTTTCTTCCAGAAAGAGGAGGTAATGGTTTTGGGTGTCAATGTATTGCTCTCAACCACACTTCACTCCCCTGGGTATCAAATATGCTTTACAATAAAAGGCTGATAAAATTTCTCTACAGACTATATTTCTCTCCCTCCTCTTGTTAAACTCAAATTGACTATGTAGCACCTGCTAAACCAGGCCCTAGACTTGGAGGTACTGAATCCTCTCCCTGTCTAATGCCATCTAAGTTCCTGACATCTGCTAAGATTTTGAAAGTGATATATTCTTGAAATACACTGACTTTATCCTAATATGTAAATTATTTTGCACATTAGGATTATTTACACATTTCCTCCCTGTGTAACAGTCCTCTTGGACTGTCTGTACATTGTTATGTTTGAATAAAAGCATAATTGACTATTTTCATTCATAAATTACACTTTGCCCATTTCTGTTTGTGACTGGACCTGTCGTGGGTCTGAAAGCCTAAGCGCTGTTCTAAAAACCATAGGGCTAAAATTTCTTGCAGTTTAAGTTTGTGTACCTTCTGGACATGTGCTTTCTTTGGTTGATCATTTGTGGGATTCTGATTGTTATTTCTAATCAATTCCATGTGCCAGAAACCACAATATGTCTTAACCATGTTGTTAAGGCTGCTTTAATTCCTAAATCAAACTTCCTAGTCTCTCATTTTAGCGACAGCTAACTTGAGGCTACCTGAGATATTAATTTGGGAGTGGGTGGAAGTTCTCTCTCAATCTTCTTTTTGTAACAGGGCTGAATTTTTAGTGTTCCTTTTATTCACAAGTTTTCTTTCAGAGTTATCCCTTACTATTTGGCCTCTAAAAGCATGCCTTCTTTCCAAGATTTCACTGCCCAAAGCTTCTCTATGTTTTTTACAATTTCTCATTTATTCCAGCAATGTATCTAATTATTTGTTGAACTCATCTCTCCCATATAATGTCTTACCAAAGAAGGACACATTAAAAATCAACATAAATTACTCTTTTCTAAACCTCTTTCTCTGTAACTAAGGAATCCAATGTCAGTTTTTTCTTTGTCTGAATGCTAAACAATGTTCCGTGTTTTAGTAATTGATTGCAGCCTGACTAAATTATTGGGACAAATTCTATCGGAGGTTCATGACATTGGAAAGATAAATCATAAAATACCTCAGTGGCCATGTCAAGTCCAAACGGGAGTTGTTAGTCAAAAGTGCAGAGACCCAGGTCCTACTATTTTGAACCAGTTCTATCTTGGGTTCACAGATTTATCTATATCAAATGAGAAACAAGAAAAGAATGTGGCAGAGAACCCCATCAGGTAATTGGGCATGGACACGTGCATGTATAAGGGAGGCTGGGAAGTTTAGTTCCAGTTGGGAGTCCAGAAAGTGTAAATAGATGTTGGCGAACACATGGCAGCTTCCTCACATTGAAAAAGGAGGATTTTTGAGAGAGAGGGAAAGAAGCTTCTACAGAGTTCTAAGTACTCTCAAAGAGAACCAACATTCCAACTGCATCTGGACAAAATAAATTTACTTGGATTTAAAACAGTGATGTAGGGCTTGGTGCCTGTAGCTTGGCCGCTAGGGGGCGAGCCACATACATAGGAGTGGGGGGTTCAAGCCCGGCCTGGGCCTGCCAAACAACAGTGACAACTACAACCAAAAAATACCTGGGTGTTGTGGCAGGCGCCTGTAGTCCCAGCTACTTAGGAGGCTGAGGCAAAAGAATCACATAAGCCTCAGAGTTTGAGGTTGCTGTGAGTTGTGACGCCATGGCACTCTACCAAGGGTGACATAGACTCTGTCTCAAAAATAAATAAATAAATAAATAAAATATAGATAGATAACTATAGATATAGACTGGAGTGTATTCTAGAACATATCTCTTAGCCATATTTGGAGACATTCAGAATTCAATGAAATGGATGGAAAATATATGTTCACGTTAACTGTAGCGCAAAATGTACATCAATCTTTGTTCATTTATTTTCCAATGAGCCTACATTTGTCTTATTAAACTACTAATATTACAGTAAGAACACAGAAAACAATTATAGTCTGTCTGTTGTTTGCTCATTAAGATTTCTTGAGAGAGGCTTATTTTTATTTGAGTGGACCACACATATTCTAAATACATGAAACAGTGCACAAGAATAGTAATGTTAAGAATGGTTAATATAGTGTTATGTGCTTGTAGAAAACTTTGCAGGCAAAGCCTTGAGTCGCTAAAGCATTCACATGATCATTGAATGTATTTCAATTATAAGTGCATAAAAGGTTAAGCAGCAAATTTCTGAAGAAGCTACAAGTGGCGAGATTTAACAATGCAAGCAAAAGAGTTGAAAACAGTATTTTGTAGCATGGCGTGGGGAGATGCACTAAGAAAGTATGTTTCAACAATGAGGAAAGGGTCTTTCAGATAGCACTCTACATCACATCGACTCCTGTTACATAACCCAGCAGGGGTTTCATTGTAGCCATATCAGAAATTCAATAATAATCCCTTCCAGAACACAGTGGTACACGGACAAAGGAAGCGTTCAAATTGCATTATTGTCAGGACGCAGCTGTAGGGACTACAAATAAGACACAGAACAGGGAAAGCGTAATTCCTAAACAAAATGTTGAGCAATTTAAAAAGACAACTCTCCCTCTAACCAGTAAAGTCTGAAAAAAGCTGATGGGACACAGACACAGATCAGTTAGAAATAACATGGAGGAAGAAGAAAGGCCGACAGTTCAGACATAGGGCCCCAGTTTTCCTCAGAGAATAGACTGGTAGAGGTAACTAGCAATGCATTGTAGGGAATCCCTGATGTATTTCTAACTTGCATGTACCTTCACTTCACACCTTGGTTTTTGACACTCCTAATGTGTGAAGCCACCTTTCAGTTTCAAAGTAAAAAGTATCACTGAATATATTTTCAAGGGAATAGAAATACATAATTATGTTCACAGCTAAGATGTTGGAGCCTAAAGTGGGAAGACTAATTATCCTATAAGCTCGCTTAGTAGGGCCCCTACAGGACTTTCCCTTCCTCTTTCTGGTATTGCCACGTACTCCACTCATGCTGCCTATTACAGAGGTCACAATAGCTCCTTGCCTTTAGCTTCCTGATTAAAACAAAACAAAACAAAACAAAACAAAAAGAATTACTATCTCACAACACAACCCAGAGAATATTGCAACTAACTAATGTTTTAAATCAACAAATACACGTCAAATCTTAATAGGTGTGTTCTATATGAGACAGTGGAATATTGAGCTACTTTAAATGAGTATTATTTAAGTCCATGAAAACTGTTCAATATATGAAATTATTATGCCAAAGATCATGCTGATTAATCAATACCAATATATGTTGTTGAAAGATAAAATCATAGAAGAAGATTAAGAAAATTAGAAATGACTGTCAATTCTTTTCCTAAGGTGGAAGAAAAAGCTTTCATTAGATATTCATCATATTCTGGGGTTTGTTGACATTATTACTTATTATTGCACAAAACATCCGAAGTAGATTTGTTTTATTTTCTTAACACCAGTAAAATGCATGAATAGAAAATGTAATAGATTTATTTCCTTCTCCAAGTGCGTCACCTCAAGACATTTCAGCATCATGTAAATGTTACCGTGATGTGTCTCTCCCCGAAACACATTTAGCCTCCTTATCTCTGTAATTGATTTCTTTAAACTTCTTAAGTTTTCATTCTAAGACAAGATGATTAAGGCTAAAGTGATATTAAGTGCTTCTTGGCAACAGCTGTATCACTTCCTCTGACCTTCAAATTACATATAACACTTGTCTTTGGCAAAGCTATACGATTGCTCAATGTTGTGGACAGCAAGATTCATCTCCTTGTTAATATGATCAGCAGTGAAATAAAAAAGTTAACTGAGCTTACACTTTTTATGACCCCAGGAGAAGTTTTAAAACCATGTAAAGAGCTTTAGTATAGTTGATGATAGAGAATTTGTGCTGCAAATAAATGATACGGCAAGTCAAACAAAATATTCCATTGAAAAGACTACGTTAATTCTGCAATATTTTTATTGTATTTTGAATACATTTTATACCTCTATTAGGAAAAAAACTCAAACCATTTTTCCTCTGCTTTAATACCACAACAGTCAGCACAGCAGACTTAGGTGTGTTGTAATTTCTCCCCAACAGCAAACAAGCAATCAATTCTGCAGTAGACCCTGGATGCATGCTCTACAATTCAATTCTACCAGAGATAGAATCAGATCCCACGGGGCCACGGCTCAGTCCCACAGGACTACTCCCCATTTCTGATGCCAATTGTAAGCCCCTGAGTGTTTTACCTGTGCTTCTGCCCTGTAGGCTGTACCTTGAGGCCCCACTATTCCCTCCTTGGATGCCATTAACTCGCTAGAGTGGTTCTCAGAAGTCAGAGAGACACTTAAGATTTAAGAGTTTATTATGATGAAGTTTACAAAAGCTACAGATGAAGATATGCCTAGGGCCAGATATAGAGGCAGGAGTGTGGAGCTTCCATGTCTTCCCTGGTGAACCCCTCTCCAGGGACTTCATGTCCCTGAACCCTGAACCCTGTCCTCTCATGCCCTGTCCTCTCAGGCTCTCTGAACTCTGTGCTCTCAGGCCCTGTCCTCTCAGGCTCTCTGAACCCTGTCCTCTCAGGCTCTCTGAACCCTGTGCTCTCAGGCCCTGTCCTCTCAGGCTCTCAGAACCCTGTCCTCTCAGGCCCTGTATGGGCATTTCATTGGCTGGCCTCACTGAAGTGGGAACAACCATGAAGAATGCAATTGTACAAAAAGGGTATGATCTTATATTAACGGGCAGAGTGGGGAACCAGAAAGGCCTGTCTGTTGAGATCCTTCCTGACCCTCACCGGATAGCAGCATTCTATCCTTGGGGGCCTGGAGCAGGGCCCCCTGCTGAAAGGGGCATCTTATAACCTGCGACCAGACTAGTTAGGTCAGAGAATGGCTTTTATTGCCAGCTCTAAGAAAGGTGGGAAAAGATTCCTTCCACAAGGAGAAAAAATAGCAGATGAAAGGAGAGTATGGAGCCGGTCAGAGAAAGAGTTCCCGTATTCTGAGGCCTGCTTCTGGGGTCTAAAGTGTCCCAACAGGATTTCAAAAGACTGTGGCTAAGGCTGTAGGAGTTATGAGACAGGAACTGTGGGTAAAAATCAATACATATACATATGTGTGTGCACGTGTCTATGTGTAGATAAAATACTATAATAGCAAAAGATAAAGTAGAACTATGAGAAATAGTAACAAGTCAAAATATATTCATAAAATTATAAAATTATAAAATTATAAATTATAAAATTATAAAATTCATAAAATTATTTTTAAATTATTTTTAAAATTTATACATAAAATAGAGTCTGAATTATTTTACAATTTTATAGTAATAGCATTTGTTCCACTACGATGATATTTCCCAGCCGGGATATAACCAGCAATGTCCCAAGTTACAGATAGATTGGTAAAATGGCCAGCGTCCCCAGAAAAGCTTAACAATAAGGTTGTAGTATCTCTGGAACAAAGATCATCTATTTTTAGAGAATAGCAGTCTAGGAAGAAATTTTCTAAATCTGAAAGAAAAAAAGAATAAGCTCAATATATATAGATGAAGATTTGGGGCTATTGTATGAAATATTTCTTAGAAGACACTAATGTTATTTATTTATTTATTTTAGAGACGGGGTCCTACCCTTTCACTCAGACTGGAGTGCTTGAGCTCCATGATCACAGCTCATTGCAGCCTTGAATTCGTAGGTTCAAGTAATCCTCCTCCCTCTGCATCCTTAGGTTGCTGGGATTACAAACACAAGTCCTCATGCCCAGTTAAGATAATAATTTTACAAAATACTGATAATAGTGAGACGATTCTGGGAATAAATTCCATCCAAGAAGACCAATAGTGTTTTTTAAAAAAAGATGGTTGACGCTGCGTCCATAGCTCAGTGGGTAGGGTGCCAGCCACATAACCCAGGGTGGTGAGTTCTAACCCAGCCTTGGCCAGGTAAAAATAACAATGGCAACTGCAAAAAAAAAAAATGGCCGGGTTTTGTGGGGGATGCCTATAGTTCCAGCTACTTGGGAGGGTTATGCAAGAGAATCGCTTAAGCCCAAGAGTTGGAGGCAGCTGTGTCTTTGTCTACCGAGGGTGACAAAGTGAGACTCTGTCAAAAAAAAAAAAAAAAAAAAAGAAAAGAAAAGAAAGAAAGAAAGAAAGAAAGTTAGTTGATTAAAATGGTAGGGAGCCATCAACTCAAACATTGAATTCATATGCAATTATAAAAATCATTGTTTCTTTTACCAAAGTCAATCTTGTTAAATTAATTTACACATTTTTATAACTGATTACCAATTTTGAATTACTTATACGCTGAAATGCCTTTTTCTTTGATTCGTGATCTTAACTCCTCAGTAAGTAATTCTAACATTTTTCAATAGAAAAAATGAGACTAAGAAAGAAGACTTTAGACAAACTATTTAAAAGTAATCTAGAGGGTTTGAAAAGAATGAACTTCTTTACTCTTGTTTACCTGCTCTTCTGACCTGTGAGCTATACGCTGGGTCCCTACCACTCCCTCCTTGGATTCCACTGGCATCAATTGGATACAATTGACATCAGAAATGGGGAGTAGTCTTGTGACACAGTTTTATTTTTTAAGTAAACTTTCCATTTTCAAAGTTATTTAGTGTCACAAACCTATTTTATTTAGAATAATGTATCATAATTTTTAAACTATAATATTTTAATATCTACTGGTATATTTGTAGGAGTTAAATATTATATATATACAAAAAATATAATAGAAACAGTTAACATACTAAAAAAAAAACCCAACACATTCTTTCAAAATATCTTTACATTTTTAATTTCTATGTTAACTGAATTTGACATGCATTTTTCTTTTCTTTATGTCTTTTGACAATTCTTAAAACTTGCTTTTCACATTTTTGTGACATTTTTTATTCTACTCTGTAATAGCAAACATTGCTCTAAATGTGGATCCAGCATTAATTAGTTTCATATCTGTGGGCAAAGTGATTTCCTTAGAGAATCAATTTTTAATAGAAAGAAATATATTTGTACCTGGCAGATTATTCACAGATATAAAATATTTAATGACAATCTCCTGTGTATTAGACCACTTATCAAATCATAACTTAAAGCATAAAATGACATACAAAACAAACACTTCTCTTTTTTTATAAAATAGTAATCTCTTTATTCTTATAAAGTCTTTCTCATCACACTTGTAATCCTAGCACTCTGGGAGACCATGGTAGGTGAATTGCTTGAGCTCACAAGTTCAAGACCATCATGAACAAGAGTGAGACCCCATCTCTATCAAAAAAAAAAGAAAAAGAAAAAGAAAAACTGAGACAAGAGGATAGCTTGAGCTGAAGAGTTGGAGGTGGCTGTGAGTTATGATGATGCCGTGGCACAGTCTTAAGGACAGTCTATCTTAAAAAAAAAAAAAAAAAAAAAAGTCTTTCTCAGATCATTTAAGATAATAGTCATTTTTTCTCAAAGTATAGTTTTTTCATACTATTTTGTGAATAGTATCTGTTTTACATGAAAACTTCAAAATTTAAAGACAACTGTCACTTGTCCTATAAACTATGTCAGCTAAAGGAGATTCTGTTCATTGTTTCCTGAATAACTCATTAATAATGTTCAGGACCCTTTGCTAAAATGTAAACTTTCTACACACACACAATATGTCATAATTACCCTTAATGGAATAAACTATGAACCATTAATATGGTTTTATTTTAGGTCTTTAGTATTCACAGGGAGAAAAAACACTGTTTCTCTTGTTTCAAGAATAAGAATTCATTAAAAATCCTTTGTTCACACTCACCTCCCTGTGGCTCTGTGAAGATAGTTTAGATTTTGTACTTACAGTATAAACGAGATAAAGCAGTAGAGGGAATATTCTCAATATACTTACCAAAGTATACTTATACTTTCCAAATCTAACTCCTGTGTCTTTCTTACACGTGGTTTTCTCCTCATACTCTAGCGTTGAGCACATACTTTGACACCTCCTATCACCAAACCTACCATTATCAGCAAGAACTTAAAACAAATCTAAACATTATTCTCCTGCAAGAAATTCTATAGTCCATTTGATCTAATGGTTTTATCCAACTAATAAACAAATGTATGCTTATGAGAAAAACAAAAAAATATACAAAATATACTTCTATAAGCAATTATATTTTTATTTAGTTCCAATAAAGTACTTAAATAGCTTAGATCATACTACATATATTATATTTATATCCATTTACCTCATTTTATATCAGAAGGTTCTCATAGTACTAAATTTAAATTATTTTCAAATAATCTCTGATACCCACTCAGTAATTTTTTTTTTTTTTTTCCACAGTTTTTGACCGGGGCTTGGTTTGAACCCACCACCTCCGGCATATGGGGCCTGTGCCTTATTCCTTTAAGCCATAGGCGCTGCCCCATCACTCAATAATTTTTTATTTGAATAAATCTCATTTATGTGGCTGCTGAACCCATGTTCAGTTGTTAGGGCGCCAGCCACATGCTCTGAGGTTGGTGGGTTCCAATCCAGCCCCAGACCTGTTAAACAGAAAAACCCCAAAGAAACAACAACAACAGCAACAACAACAACAACAACAACAAAAGCTCATCATGGCAGGCGCCTGTAGTCCCAGCTACTTGGGAGGCTGAGGCAAGAGAATCACTTGAGCTCAAAAGTTTGAGGTTGCTGTGAACTATGATGCCACAACACTGTACTAAGGACGACAAAATGAAACTCTGTCTAGAAAAATAAAAAAATCTAATTCATGTAAACAGCATCTTGTGGATAGACATTTTATTTCTATACAAATTTATAGAATAACTTTAATTCTACAGTGACTGTGTCTGTAAGGTTGATCCTTGAGCAATGAAAAGGGAGGGGTGATGAATTCCCACACAAGTGAAAATGCGAGCATTACTTTCGACTCCCCTTAAACTTAACTGCTAAGTGTCTGCTGAAAGTGGAAGCCTTACCAATAACGTGAACAGTCCACAAACATCGTTTTTGTACTCCATGAGTGATTTTCAACTGCTGTGCCATGGCACACGGGTGTGATGAAAGAGGATCTTACATGTGCTGCAAAAGTTTTTAATGATCATTAAGTTATTCTCAAAAGACATTCAAAGCATAGTAAGTATAGTATTTTATTTTATTTTTATCAACATAATTTAAGTGTGCCATGAAAGTTTAACTATAGGTTCAAGTGTGCTGTGAGATAAAAAAAAAAGTGGAAAAACACTGCTTTATGTATTATGTTCTATATTCTTACTATAAAGTAAGCTAGAGAAAAGAAATTGTTATGAAGAAAATCATAAGAGAAAATACATTACTATTTATTAACTGCAAGTGGATTCTCATAAAGGTCTGCATCCTCATTAACTTTGTGTTGAATGAAGTGAGCAGGAAGAGGAATAGGAGAGAGGAGGCAGAGACAGAAAAATTCTCTGTATAAGCGAACCCAGGCAGTTCAAATCCATATTCTTAAAGGGTCAACTGTTATATGAATTTTTGTTCATATTTCTTAGAATTTTCTAGGATTGGTAAAACCAGCACGATAATTGTTAAGGTAATCTCTATGAATAATTTTGAAGTTCATAATATACGTTACTAATTGGGGTGGCATCTGGGGCTCAAAGGAGTGGGAGCGCTAGCCCCATATATCGCAGGAGGCAGGTTCAAACCGGGCCCCGGCTAAAAAAATGTAAAAAAAAGAAAAAAAAGGTTATAATAATACCTGCAAATTATAACACACCTAGAAATACATTTTACTTACATGTGTAAAATCACAAGGAATAAAATTATTTAAAAAGTATATAAATATTTAAAGACTCTGATAATTAAAATTAATATATCTACAGAGAGGAGAAAATATGTTAGCTTTCCTAAATTTATTTTTTGAAATTTTAGTTAAAGCTCCTAAGATGAAACTTGCCAAATTAATTTTAAATGTCACATGGAATGCCAAAAGAAGAGTAGTGGCCAAGAATATTTTAAGTTAACAAAAATTTGGCAAGAGAATTTATCTAATTGCAAATGTATAATAAAGCTCTAATAATTTTTAAAAGTGTAATATTAGTACAAATAAACAATTGATCTATTATACAGAATATATGGTCTGTATATATAGAGAGAAGGATGAATACATGACAGCTAGACCCATGGCAGTGGTATCCCAAATTAGTCAGAAAACCATAGACTTTGTGCAGACACAACCAGTTATCCATCTGAAAGATAAAAATAACATAAATTGTTCTGTATATGCATTCTGTACAACAAGCAATTCTAATTAACATTGGTATGTGTTCATCTAGCATGCCAATTGGAACTCTTGAAAATGATAAGATGTGCTTAGTGGGTAGTACTTTAGAAAAAAGAGATTTAACTGAGCCTCACCTGGGCAAATAGTTCTATAAATGTGCCTTAGTCCTAAGTTTTCATACTAATTGTGAAATGTGAAAAACTTCTGCATCTAAAAAAAAATTCATTAAAATATGCATGTTTATTGTCTCATTTAATCTTTGTAAAATTAGATGATCTAGGTTGTATTATACACTGCTGGTGGGACTGCAAGTTAGTGCCACCTTTATTATAAGCAGTATGGATATATTGATATGTCAAAGAACTAAAAGTAGACCTATCTCGCGGTTCAGCAATGCCACTCTTAGGTGTACTGGGGTTGAAGCCCTATCCTTTCAATTGCAAATTGTGAACCTATAAACAATTGAGTGGAAATGTCTTTTTGATAAAATTTTTTTATGTACCAAAACACAAATGGATTAACAAAATGTGGTATGTGTGTACCATGGGGCATTACTCAACCATAGAAATAAATGGTGATCTAGTATCTTTTACAGGTGGATGGAACTGGAGACCATTTTTCTAAGTGAAGTATTACAAGAATGGAAAAGACAAACACCACAGGTACTCAATAGTGAATGGGAACTAGTTGAGCAACACTTATGGGCACGCATGGAAGTAAAACTCAGTATGTGGAATCAAGTATGTGAGAGGGGGCAGGAGAGATTTGGTTAATTCACAAATAATGAGCACAATGCATACATTCTGGGTGAAGGGCACACTTGTAATTTTGACCTGAAATGTACAAAAGCAAATTATGTAACCAGTATTTGTGTACCCCTGTAGTATTCCAAAATTAAGAAACAGACATAGGATAGGATTTTCAACGACAAGAAAAATCAATGATCTAGATACTATAGTTAACCTTCTTTAGTTACTATTACCCTTTTATAATGTAGGACAGCAGATTTCTAGTTAGGAAGGAGAGATAGCTTTCTTGATGAATGGGAAGACAACATTCAAATTATTTTTAATAATTTGAAACTAAGCTCATGTTTTATTTACTAGTGCATAAGATCACTAAAAAACTTGGTGTGATTTCAACTCTACTTCAGTTCCTTGGAGAAAATAACATCATTAAATACTTTGTTTATTTTTTAATATATCATGTAATTATCAATGTGTAATGTTCTTATTAATCTATATATTACGTGATACAGTTACAATAAACTAAAAAAAAAAAGATAGATGCTTAAAAGTGAGTGATCCAGATGGAGGTAGAACACCAGGAGACTTCTGGGGACCAATTAAGGGCACTGGTGAATACTGTGCATATTTTACACTAGCTGGTAGAAAATGTAAATGGAACACCGATTATCATTCCAGCTGAGAACATTACATAATCGCTCCACTGACTGTACTTACTTTCAGGATGTTCATGTTCAATTTAAGACATGCATTATCCTCACATAAAGTTCTTTGTGGCTTCTGTCCTGGTATTGTAATGGACTTTCTCTTACAAATGATTAAATCACTCATATTTTTCAGTGAGCATTTAAGGTCACTAGAGTCTATTTGAGGAATATTCTAATTGAAATATACCAGTGACTCACTTTTAAGAAGGAACAGTTCATTCATTTATGAATCAACCTGGATCCAATGCACTCATATTTTAAAATATACCAGTATTAGTTATCGAAGGGTAGATTTCAACTCATAAATAATTGCTTCATATATTCCTATAAAATGGCCATTAGTCCAATTCAGATCTTGATTCTGTATGCATTTCCCCTTGTTTTATACTATTAAAACATTGACTTCAAGAGTCATTTATTTTAAAAATAACAGAGATGATCATTTCAATCTATGTGAAAATTACCTTTTTTCAAATGGGAGATGGGAATTTCGAAAGGCAATATTGCTATTGCTGTTATTAATTATAGACAAAAATACTTGACGCAGATATTTCAAAGCAATATAAATGTAACTGGAAAAAAGCAAGTGTTAACATTTTAAAATCAGGAAGAAAAGCCATTACCTTTATCAACCTAAATGGCATCTGTTTTAAGGAGATGTATGTCATTCCTTCATTCCTTTTCCTTCTTAATATGCATGATCTCTTAAAATTTGATGTAATGGGCACTAGAAATATATACAACTTTACAATATAATAGGGATAGACAACAGAGAAATTCTGTCTTGAATTGTGTTGTGCCCAATTCAACTCTGCAGACATAGTAATGCAAGACCAGGAATGTTTATTCTTGATATGAAACATGATGAAAATCCTTTTCCATAACCAAAAGACAGAACTTGGAATTTCAGGACATATGCAGCAAGGATGTTTAGATAGCACAAACGTAAATAAATTAGACTTAAAACATCAGACTTATCTTTGAATTCACATGTAATTTTGTATTAAAATTAAGAGAAAGACATATATAAAATGAGTAATATTTTTCATCTCAAAAAGGAGTTAATGATTTAGAATTTTGTGAGACAATTGTGACACCTCCTGTAGCTTCTCATACATATTCTCAAACAAGTGAGTATATAAAAATAAAAACACCTCTTAGAGAGAGTAGCACAAAGAAAAAAAAATCAGCAAGGGCTGATTGTTTGCAATAGAAGAAAAAAAGGAAAGTTAATAGAGAAGACAGCAGGGGAGGAATATTAGGCAAAATCACACTAGACCTTTGTTAATGACAAGGAGTCAAACTACACTAGATACATCTGATTGTGCCAACACTGTTTGCATTTATACAAACAGCAGCTTCATTCAACAAACCATCAGCACCGAGCATTCTCATATGGTTTTTGGAATCAATCCTTTTGTTTTAAAGTGAAGTTAGCTCTCCTGCTTTGTTTTTATTTCTGAGTAATGTTTTGGCTATTAAAGCAAACTGCCTTCAAGAAATCATTGCCTGTGTGACCAAACATACAGTGTGTTTTTCTACGGGAAAGTCATGATGGTTGCAGAATGGTTATCGGTATAGAACCTTCTTTGAAGAAATTCAGGAACTTGCTTGACTTTATTTCAAGGAAAATGTGATGACCACTGTGTGGTGAACTACATGGTGAGATCTATAAAGATGAAGAAGTTGAAGTATGCACGGGCAGTGCTGCCAGTCAGTTCCCCTTCCTAGGTGTCGTTCTTTCACCTCTGTGTCCTGAGAAAAAACTAGTTTGGAGAAGTTAAGAGGCAGATGGAGGAGGAGTCGAGGAAGTCAGAGCTGTGGGCCTGGGGTTCCCAGTCTTGTGTATTTAACAATGCTGTCTTCTGGGCGGCGCCTGTGGCTCAGTGGGTAGGGCACTGGCCACATATACCGAGAGTGGCGGGTTCAAACCCGGCCCCGACCAAACTGCAACAAAAAAATAGCCAGGAGTTGTGGCGGGTGCCTATAGTTCCAGCTACTTGAGAGGTTGAAGCAAGAACATCGCCTGAACCTGGAGTTAGAGGTTGCTGTGAGCTGTGTGATGCCATGGCACACTGCCGAGGGTGACAAAGTAAGACTCTTGTCGCTACAAAAAAAAAAGAAGAAGAAGAATACTGCCTTCCAACCTGTACTTTGTAAACTGAGCATCTATGTAAGCGTTCATTTGTCTAAAAACAAAACAAAACAAACAAAAAAAAAAACTTGTACTGCATGAATTTGTCATCCAGCTTCAATAATTATCCACTCTTGTTTCATTTAAACAGTCACTCCCCTAATCAATCACTCCTACGGATTATTTTGTAGTAAATTCCAGATTACACCATTTATTTGTAGATATTTCTGTAAGCATCTCTAAGTGGTATTATTTTTGCAAAAAACAAACATTACAATAACCTTATCATACCTACAAAAGGAACAACAGTGCCTCATCAAATATTCAGGCAGTATTTAAAATGCCCTGATTGCTCGTACATTATTTTCTAGAGTTCTCTTAAAGAAGACCCATGCCTGGGGTTTGCATTTTATGCCTTTTAATTGTCGTTTAACCTAATGATCTCCTCTCTCTGTGTTGGGCTGTTTCTCTGCAGTTTTCCACTTTCCCGGCTTGGTCGATGACGTCCTTGTGTTGCCATCGAACACATTTAGCACTTTTTGTCTGTAGGGTTTTCTTCTGCTGACCATCCCCTCAGCATCTTCTCTCATAGCCTCTGTTCTCATTTTATTCCTTGCTCACTTTGGATCTGTGCTCCACCTGCCTGGTGGATAGACAGCCCACAGCCCCTCGCAACAGGTGCCAAAGCAGAGGGCACGGTTCCCCTCCACCTACGGTCCCTCCCTGTGCTCCTTCTCCTCAGTGAATGGAACTGCAGTCTGCACAGAGGTCCACGACAGAGCTGGGGGCACCAGCTTTGGCCCCTCCCTTCCTTACACCCCCACATCTGATCCATTCCAGCCTCTGTCATTTCTACCCGAGCCACCTGTTTCCGAGCCTGGCACTGGTCGATGCCACTAGTATCTCTCATCTGGATTGCTTTTGCAGCCTCCTAATTAGATGTCCTGTCACAATGCTCACCTTGCATTAAATTATTATTTCATGCTGCATTTCGAATGGTCTCTTGAAAACAAATCTCATCACATTGCTCTCCTATTCAGACCACCCGGATGACTCCCTGTTGCGTTGAGGATAAAATCTAAACTACTAGACATGGAAAGCCCTTTGGGACCTGGACCACACTTACTGTTCTAGACTCATGTCTCCCCTACTCCCACCCGCAGGGCTAACCCTGCACCCTGTCAGCAGGGACTCCTCCCAGATTTCCCTGTGCCTCTGCCTGCTGCCCTTTCTCCTCACCGCTACACTTGGACCTTGTCTGCCAGCGTCCTCCAGTGCCCTTCACCCTCACCCCCAGCATTGTGTTAGCTGCTCCTCCGTGATGCTCCCCTAGCTCCCAGAGGCAGCCCTGTCACGGCACAGCTGTGTCCTGTGCTACACGGGAGTCTCCCTCAGAGCAGGAACAAGTGTCTGGCACCTAATAAGCATTTAATCAATTTAATCAAGCACTTGGCTGAATCAATAAAAGAACGCGAGGCTGAATTTTATGTGTCAACTTGACTGGGTTAAGGGACACCCAGAAAGCTAGTGAAACATCATTCTCGGCTATATCTGTGAGGGTGTTTCTGGAAGAAATTAGCATTTACACAAGTGGACTTAGTGAAGAGGACCTGCCTGCACCAGGGCAGGTAGACACCATGCCATCCAATCCTCCGAGGGGATGAAAAGAACAAAATGGCACAGAAAGGGCAAAGCATGTCTGTTCTCGCTTCTGCAGCGGGGACATCGGCTTCTCCTGCCCTCATGGGCCTCGGAGCTCCGGGACGTCCACCGGCTCTTTCACCTCCCCCTTCTCAGGCCTTTTCCCTCAGCCTGAGAGTTGCACCAGTGCCTGCCCCGTTCCTCAGGTCTTCAGACTGAGACTGAATCGCACCGTCAGGTTCCCTGCGTCTCCAGCTTCCAACAGCACACTGTGTGACTTCTTGGTTTTCCTAATGTGAAGCAATATCCACAACACAGCCTTTCTCTCTCTCTCTCTCTCTCTCTCTCTCTCTCTCTCTCTCTCTCTCTCTTTGTATGTATGTATATATAGAGAGAGAGTGCCAAAAAATGTGTAGGCATTTTAAGAAAGGAAAAAAACTGTATTAAAATTGTAATATTCAAGTCATGTTTGATGTCTGCAATTACAAATGGTCCTCAAATGTGACATGTATTCATCTTTTGTTATCAGTATATATTAAGTATTATATTTTACCTAGTGATGATCCATTATTCATTTTATCTTGCTTGACAGGCTTTCTTCAGTTTAGCGAAGGAAAGTTATGTTCGAAGCTTTTCCTAGACAAGTGTTGAAGTTATAACATAACACAAAATTATACTATAAAGCTGTTGGTTAACATACTTCTAATATGTGACAAATCCTTTGCAAATACAGGATATTTTTTCAGACATTCCAGAAATAATTTCAGATACAATATTAATTCTGTATGAAGGGAAACCTGTTGTGAGGGGTTTTTTTGAAACTAATAGTATACCTTCTAAAAAATTTACTTCTTAAAAAATTTCATATTCAGCTGGGCATGGTGGCTTATGCCTATAATCCTAGCACTCTGGGAGGCCAAGCCAGGTGGATTGCCTGAGCTCCAGGTTTGAGACCAGGGTGAGCAAGAGTGAGACCCCATCTCTAAAAATTTCTGGGTATTGTGGCAGGCGCCTGTAGTCTCAGCTACTTGGGAGGCTGAGACAAGAGAATCACTAAGCCTAGGAGTTTGAGCTGTGGTGCCATGGCACTCTACCAAGGGTGACATAGTGAGACTGTCCCCCCAAAAAAATTTGTTAAAGGTTAATATTCTCTTTCAACAGATGTATTTGGATTCTGTTTTGACTTGTCAATAACATAACTGAAATTCTGGTTGCCTTTGTTGACTGTCCCAAAGTAAGAGTCCTTCTACCCCCCAAATTGTGGCCTCTCAATAGAACTCAGTGTAATAAAAAGGAGACATTAGTCGGAAGTGCAGAGCTTAGAAAACAATATAGACAACACTGTTATTGTAGATTAAAGTGAGATGAAATGGATGATGTAGGTGATGTGAGTTTTTCAAACCCAATTTCAAGGTATAAACATGGAATATTTATACAGGTCATTAAGTTCCAACATTAAGTTCCAACAAAATAATAATAAAAAAGGAGGTGGATTAAAGATGGCGGCTGAGTAACAGCTTCCCTGTAACTGGGCTTGGCGAATCTGGGGAGACAAGACTCCAGTCATCTCTGGCCGGTGGGACCTGCCTACGATCATCCCTTTGAGGATACAGAGAGCCAGCAAGGGACTTCTGGACCCCAGGAGGAAGACAAAAACAGTGGAAAACTGGCAAGCGGCTGCGTGTGTTCGTTCAACCTAATCACACCGGCAACCGTGAGTACAAGCAGCAGTGAGAGTGCAAACCGGAAAGGCCTTACCTGTGAACTTTTTTGGTGTTCTTGGACTTGGCGCTCAGTTGAGCTGCATTGGGGAGAGCTTGAGCAAAAGTGTGGAGAACTTTGGGCATTGTCTGGGACCCCAAAAGGAGCCACTGAGCTAGGCTAAGTGAAAACCATTGTGTGGAAAAACTGCTCCGGCAAGCTTTGCCCTCAGGGTCCCAGAGCAAGGATCGGGCGGGACAAAGTAACCTAGTGACTGCGCAGCGTAAAGGCGGGGACAGAACTGCCTCACAGCCCTAATCCTAAGGGGCAGAGTGAGACAGTTTTGGAACACTGGAGCCCTGGGCTGTTGCCTTGGGTAGAGTACCCTGACGTCACAGCTCATAG
>CAUYPK010103841.1:0-12904 GCA_963574355.1 Loris lydekkerianus
CCATCCATCCATCCACCCACCAACCCGTCCATCTATCCTACACTAAGTGAAACTTGAAGTAATATTGTCTGAGAAGTAATACCTAACTTCACTTTCGTACAACTTGGAGGGCATTAATATTATGAAACTCTACTAGGAGACAGATTTACCAATAACCTGACACCTCTGCAATTTAGGATTAGCTTCAGAGAAACATGTCTTACTAAAATAAACAAAGACACAAAGATATTTTCTCTGATCATGTGAGTAAGATGGAATTTAAAGAAGCAAAACTTACTGACACTGTATAAGGAAACATTTCATGAATGGAGAGAAAGAACATTCTAAGCCTTTCCTGAAAAGACACACTATGGATATCACCAGACACACCAGGATATCACCAGACAGGTCACCAGATCATGATGAACCAAGAAACCAGAGATGAGAACCCAGAAGAAACCTATGACAAGATCCAGAACTAGAAAGTAAAGGAAGCAGAGGCATAAACACCTACCAAGGACTGTGTGTATCTCAGCAGCAACGTAAGAGGAGACAGGTGTACCAGAGCTCTTCTCCAGGGACACTGATTATGTTTGGCCCACTTACATATTCTGAATTATGCTCTTCATTATGGTTGCAGGAAATGTTTTTCAAGAGGGAGGGGCATTTTAATCTCCTTATTATGGACATGCTTCAATGATAGATGGACCAAACCCCTTGGCAATGAAGAGATTTTTCTAGGAACTTTCTGATGGAAAGTCCACGACCACCTCATCAACGGTCAACCCATTTCCATGCTCTAAGGCAGTTCTTACTCCCTGTTTATAAGAGCACAGAATCACCTAATAGTCACTAAGGTAAAGAAGCCAACAGCAACAGCTTCAATCCTTCATATTTTCTATACCTGGAGCCAATTATTTTACTTTTAAAAGCTGTCCTAAGGTTGAAATTTTACTATTTTACTTTTAAGAGCTGCCAATGGTTGAGATGTGCTCAACCATCTTTGCTCATAAATTTTCATTACAGCTTTTAACTACAATGGAAAAAAAAAAAATACTGAAACAATATTAGTGTCTTAGCAGTTAGGGATGGCGAGCATAAGGGCATTCCCCAAAATGTTGGGTTACTACAAACCACAACGTTTATCTTCCTGAAGCATATTTAACAACATGGAGAAAAATGTCCACAATAAAATGCCTAGTGACAATGGCAGGGCATAGTAATACATACTGTTTGAGCCCAATTAAGTAACTGAGTACTCACATACGCATAGGAAAAAAGAAAGTACAAAAGAGATCAGCAGAATGATGTCAAGTTTCTAGACAGTGGAAACTACAAGGGAATTTGTTTTTATATATATGTTTCTTTAATTTTCCAACCTTTTCTTGATTGGTATATGATATTCTCTAAACAGAACAAAAAAAAAAATACAAAAAATAAAATAAAATGAATTAAAATAAGACATCCATGAAAATAATCATGGGATTTGGGGCGTCCTCCATTTTCCTGCTAATTTTTAAAACAGTAATCTTCTGCTTTGCCTTTGTTCTGTTTGCATCAGCACACCACCCCTGTTTCTAGGATGCCAGTCTTAAATAGGCTAAGATGGTATTATCTTCAATTCCAAAAATGTGGAATATGTGATAATTCTGATGAACAAAACTCTTTTTTTTTTTCTTTTACCTTCTGAGCTTAAGAATGCTGTCAAAGTTTGAGTTACGATATATACATATAAAGGATGCCAAGTAGCTTCTAGCAATAAATGACTCACACCACACATTACAAATGGCTTATGTTTAAAACAAATGATTGGCTTAAGCATTCCTGCCTGCCGCCAGGTCCCAGCAGGCACCGTCCAAAATCTCCAACATATTAATTTAAAAATGGAGGTGGGCCCCAAATGCCGTATGGAGGAATCAAACAAGTCACAGGTACAGAAAGGATCATGAGTGCTGTGACATTTTCTCTTGCATGTGGCTCAAGCAAAGCCACCATCTCCTCGGCAGCTTCTGGATTTCTTCCCTCAATAGACAAAGTGACAAAGCAAATCCAGAAAGTGACAGATTAGCCATGCTTATTTTAAAGAGAATTGGCCCAAAGGGCCCAAGGTACGTGAAAAGTTCGGGATCCTAAAGCAGAAAATAGAAGCATTTGCATAATGGGAAACCACGATAAAATTTGACATCAGGCTGGGTTCAGTGGCTCACACCTGTAATCCTAGCACTCTGGGAAGATGAGGCAGGTTGATTGCTTGAGCTAGGGAGTATGAGACCAGCCTGAGCAAGAGCGAGACTTCATCTCTATTAACAACAGGAAAATTAGCTGAGCATTATGGCAGGCACCTGTAGTCCCAGCTACTCAGGAAGCTGAGACTGGAGAATCACTTGAGCTAGGGAATTTGAGGTTGCTGTGAGCTAGGCTAGGCATGGTACTCTAGCCTGCAGCAACAAAGTGAGACTAAATCTCAAAAAAAAAAAAAAACTTTAGATTTGTCTATTTTTTTTTTTTTTAAACATTCCAGCAAGTAGAATTCTATTATATACATATAGGGGCTTTGCATCTGAACTCTTTCACTTAGTTTAAGGTGTGCATGATGTTTTCTGAGGTCTACCCATGTTGTGTAGGGAGTGTTAGTGTTCTGGGTTTCTGTTTGTCTCCATCTCACTTGTTTTTGCTTGTTGTATTCTGTTGTATGAATATAGCAAGTTTTGTTTATCTATTTGCCACTTGATGGACATTCAGATTGTTTATACTTTCTGGCTACTTGGAACAATCCTGCCAGGAACCAAGTAGATTGGTGGTGGTTACCTGGGGCTAAGGGTGGGGACAGAGATTGGGTGCAAATGGGCATGAAGGATGGATCTTTTTAAGGAGGTGACAATGTTGTAAAATTAAATTGTAAATTTTCTAAAGATAATTGAATTATAATCTAAAGTTAGAACAGGTGAATTTTATGTTATATGTAAACTGTTTTAAAAACCTACTTAGGATATTATCTTATTTCCAAGATTTCAAGATGATAACACTTGGTTCCTTTTTTTTTTTTTTTTTTTTTTTTTCCAGACCTTGTATCACTCTGTCACCCTGACCAGAGTGCTGTGGTTCCTAGCTTCTAACAACCTCCAACTCTTGGGCCCAAGTGATCTTCTTGCTCAGTCTCCCAAGTAGCTGGGACTACAGGCACTTGTCACAATACCTGGTCTCAGGTGACCCACCCTCCTCAGCCTCCCACAGTGCCAAGATTACAGGTGTGAGCCACTGTGCCCAGCGCACTTGGCTCTTGGAAGCAGATTTTTGTGCTTTAAATTACAAAGCTCCTTCTTAATTTTGCAATTTAAGGAGCATTGATGAGATATGTTCTCCTCATATCTAACGAGCAGGTACATTAATCCAAACTGTATACATATGTCAAAACATCACATCGTACCCCATAAATACCGTATATACTCGAGTATAAGCTGAGTTTTTTCAGCACAAAATTTGTGCTGAGTTCTGGTTTTTCGGCACAAATTTTGTGCCGAACAAACTCGGCTTATACTCGAGTATATAGGTAAATACAATTATCAGTTAATAAAATAATTATTTTTTAAGCTGGAAGGAACAAGAAAGAAAGAGATATAGTTGTGTATCAAATTCTGGAAAAATAACACCTACTGCTTCCCTATTGAAAAGGTTAATGAAGGTGGAAACTGTCACTGTTATAAGTCAGGGCAATGTCTGGGGTCCTGAGCTAGAAGACCCTGCTGGGTTGAATACCAAGAGTATTGAACTTCTGGGGAATTTCCAGCTAGAGAGAGAGAGAGGCAGAGAATAAGGAGCTGGCACCACAGAGTTTGAGCCCCAGTGTCCAAAATAAATGTTCTACAAGTTTGCCAACAGAACAAAACTGGAGAAGTTTAATTCCTAAAAGGGAATCACAGGGCATAAGGGCCTCCACGATCCAGGTTTTGTAGTAACCCACCCGGCAATAAGAACCCTAAAGGCCCCTAACTGTTCAGCCTGAGTCCCTGTCCATCTCAAACCCCCCCCCCCCCCATTAGCTTAATTCTGAGAACAGGTTACAAGGACGTTCTCTCTGAGTTCCCTCACTCCCTTGCCAAACAATAGTGAAAACTCATTCAAGCAGAGTTTCCCAGGTTCTGTAACCCCCCTGAACTTATCCCAACCCCCTAGCAGTGGCTAAACAATGGTGGAATTTCCCAAGCCAAGTTTATCCCCATGCCAGCTGCCAACCCCCCTGACCTGCTGTAACCCCGCCCTCGTGCCAACTGCCACGCTGTAGCCCCCCTGAGCCAACTCTGTAACCCCGCCCCTAAACTAACCAACCGCCATGTTCTACTTCTGTGCTCAACAGCTTGTCTGCCAACACAGCACAAAAAAGGTATAAAAGACAACCTGTTTTTCTCTTCAAGGCCGTTCACCTTTGGGCAGCAGCCCACCTGCGCAGGTGTAATAAATCACCATCTGATTTATACCTAAAGTGGGGTCTGAGTCTTTCTTCCAGGTGGCAAGTGCCTACAACAGTTCCTCTTGCTGGGCCCTGCAGTGAGGTGGGTTCTTGTGACTGGTCCTGGCCCGAGGCATGGCAGTGAGACTGATGAACCTGCTTGGGACCGGACCTCTAGATTTTTCCTCTAGATTCTCAGTTCACTGCTTCTCGCCTCAATGATTCCAGGGGACTATGAATCCTGAAAACAGCAGAGCCAAAGGCTGGAAGAAGCAGAGCCTCTTTGGTATCACCTGATGGTGAAAACCGGCGTGTGGCTTTGCACAAGCAAGGCATGAACTCTGATGCTGTTGAGCACCTGGGAAATCGTGGGATGTTTGTTACTCCATTTAACCTGCCTAACAACAACAGTAATGAGAACTTAATAAATGATAATTTAATACTGTGTGATCCTGTCGGGCATACGTTAAACCATTTGAACTGGCCCATCCCTCTACCCTACCCACCAAACGACACTGTATGTGCTCACATTCGTGACACACAACAGAATCACATGTCTCCTAAATTGGCCCCAGTGGTCTGATTTCAGCTCCACTTTAAATCCCTTCTCTGCTCAACAGAGGGGATGCACACGTGTTACATACTCTACAGAAGACTGATGCATGGGCATTTAAGACCAGTGCTGCCATAGCCTTGAACATGCTAAGAAGCTTGCAGGGAAACCCCAAGACTCCAACACTTCCTTCTAAAAGAACAAATGACCACAAACCAAACTCTGTCCTACAAGTCAGTATACAAGGCTTAGAAAAGATAGACATAGTCTGAAAATCAAAGCACACTGTAAAATGAAAGTTGTGAGATACAGTTTAACAGCTGTGATCCAGTGAGTCAAGGTAAAGGCAAAAAACTTGGAAATCAAGGCAAAAATGATTCAATAACTGAAGAGGATGGGGAGGAAGAGAGAGGCACAGAGAGAGAGAGAGACTGGCCATGTACTCACACATACAGAGTGCATGTCTATGAGAAAGAAAATCAGCCTTTAAGGACCCCTGGTGTCTACAGAGATGCCATCCTTAAACTCTTATCCAGATCTACCTGCCTGAAACGAAACTCTTTCCTATGCAGAGAAAGATGTCCTTAATAGTTTACCTGCAGTTTGATGATTTGTGTTATGAAAAATTGTGCCCTTCTGAGACTTAGAAGGACAGAGACCCAGGCACCAACTGAAGTCTGGTCAAACAAGACAATCACAAACTAGGTTTATACAATGGCGTAATGACGTCCCAACACTATAAAGGAAAGAGACGCAATGGGAAGGAGGGAGGAAGGAATATGCCTCAGCACCAGGAGCTGCAGCTAAATGCATTTCTGGGTACATGTTTTTGATGAAAGAGGGCAGATTACCCTAATAACTTCTTTCAGGTCAAAACTCATGCTGCTGTTCAGAAAACTTTAATTATAAGGAAATGAAATCAGACCATTCAGCTACCCACACAGGAAACAAAACCCAGCAAGTGCAACAGTCGCCGGGGCATCTTGGGTCTTAATTATGAGAATATGAAACTCTTAGAGAATGTTATCAAGGCAAAGCAATCAGCTCCCACACTGGGCCTCTGAAAGCTGGGCCTGTGGCAGGGTATTCACTCCTGGGGACAGTAGAATAATCACCTCCCAGGAACTGCGGGTCTGGCCCTACAGATCTCCCCACAGCTTCCCCTGAAGACAAGGTCAAGGGAGGCTGTGGACATGTGTGGGATTGTTGGGGGACGGGATGCATTTCAAGACAATAAAAGTAACAAAGAGAACAGAGCATACAAAAATCATCAAACCCAAAGAAGGCCATTTCACAGGTAAATCCTGAGTCACACAGGGGTGCTACGAACACCTCAGTTCAGAATGAGGACCGTGTATACGGGCAAGGGCCCGTGACTTTCACAGTTGTCTCACATGATTATTCAGTGGGGAAAGCGATTTGAGACCCAGAGGCCTGCACTAACAGAAGGGAAACTTGCTTTGGGGACAGAGAAGGGGGCATGGAGTGTGTCCTGAGAAGCTAGCACCCTGTGGGTGTTCTCATAGACACCTTCTCCTTGAATTCTTAGAAAAGCCTTGCTAGGAAGTCATTATTATTCCCATCTTACAGAGGAAGAAAGTGGGCAAAGGAGGTTTCTGGAACTTGACCAAGGTCAAACTATAAGCAAGAGGTGGAAATGGGACTAAAGTGATAGGTAGGCTGCCTATACCTTAGAATGCAACGTTGACCATTTTGAGCAGAAAACCCTATTTGCACCAAAGGGAAGATTGCCACGTACTTATCTCTCGGGAACCCTTTGTCTCATAAGAACACTTACGACCCTTCCTTCATGAGGAGCTCAGGCCACACAGGGTTCAAAACCCAGCTTTGCAATTGTCACGAGCTATATTGACTTGGGTAAGCTCATTAAGACTGCTGAACTTTTGATTCTTCTTTTAAATCATGGGGACAGTAATAGTCTCCACGTCAGGGGGTCACTGCAATGTTCACCAGTGTATGTAAAAGTTTGGGGCCAACAGTAGAAACTCAATAAATATTCATTATTCTAGAAGAATAAAATGGATCCAGACTGATCATTTTGAACTTCAAATGCACCCTGAATCAAAGTGTATTTACTGTGAGGGAAGTGTGGTGGGTGCGGGGAGTCCAGGTCAGCCACAGCATCCCATTAGAATAAAGTGAAAAGGAAGCCTGCATGCTGTGTCAATTAACCTAACATTGTCTATTTCAGAGTGTCCCTTATGTTTGAGTCTGCAGCTTTATAAAAGAGTAATATGCACTCCTCAACATTCCCAAGTCTGACTTCAATGCATCTTCCACCTACAGGTGGCTCCTGGGTGTTAAAGGATGTTGAGCTACACCATCTGCTCATAGAGGTGATGCTTCAGACCCATGTTGGGAGGATGAGTGAGGCAGAGGAGAGAACTCCTTTAACAAACAAAAGAGACTTGGTATGACTATTCAAATCAATTAGGGTGAGGTCTTTGAGAAAAGGTAAGGAGGCAAGATGTTGGGTTACAATTTGTTTTGTTTTTATCTGTTTTAAATTTTTTTTTACAGAGGTGAGACTCACACAATATAAAATTCGCAATGCTAAAGTACCTTCATAGTGTTGTGTAACCGCCGCCTTCATTCAGTTCCAAAATATCTTCATCACTCCAAAATGAATACCTATTGGGGAGTTACCCCCCCCCAATATTTCCTTCCCCCAGGCCCTGGCAACCGTCAATCTAAATTCTGTCTCTATAAATTTATCTATTCTGGATATTTCTTGTAAATCAAATTATATAATCAAATTGATTAAGTTCTTAATAACCACAGAGGCACTAAGAACCAACCTTTCTACATGGAAACTAGACCACATCAGATATGAATTTCCCTGTAGCTTGGGGTTCCCCTAGCAGCCTACCTCATCAAGTGACATCCCTTGGAATCATGTATCACCCCCAAGTTAAAAAATTGACACTTGCGCTCCACTCAAAATGGTGGATCATCTTAACATTCCCACTGGCCAACTTACATTCTGACTGAACCAAATGAATTTTTCCATTCTACCAGATTCATGCTATCTTATGAAGAAAGCAATTCAGATTTGACCAAATTTTCTTTTATGTAAATTCTGGAATACATCACCCATTGGAATCAGATGATGCAACAGACTCTAAACCAGATGGAGAAACATTCTCTGTCTAATGAAGAACCAGGAATCCGCCTACCCTGCCCATCCTCTAATGTTGAGTTAAAGCATATACTATCAGAACTGCAGGATATGGTCCAAGCCACCCCCCATCCAAGCTGAGTCCCTCCTGATGGCTTCCCAAGTGTCCAGGAGCTGGTCCACTTTCCCCTACTTAGGAATTTTCCAGGATGGGTGTGCATCATAAGCATATGAGGAATTTGTTAGGGAAATGGATGCTTGATTTTGGTACTTAAGACAGAGCTGGTGTCTGGGCATCTTTATCTCTAGGAAGTGTCTCAGATGATGAGCTTGTCAGGGAAATGAATGCATAAGCTCTGGAGGCATGCAGAGAAAGATAATATGGCCTTTGACAGCAGGCAGAGACACAAGACTCAAGCAGCTCTTCCACAAAACTAACGTTTCTATAATTAATTGCTCGTGACTTAGAATCATTCCAGAGTCCAAGTTACAAGGAACTTAAAAGGTGCTTGTTGCTAACCTTGAACCTGGGTCTCCTGAGGGTGGGGCTAATTTTGGAGGTAGTGCAAGGGGGCACCCGATGGAGAGGACATAAGGAGGCTTAACAGGCTGGAGGGCTCAAAGGTTCACAGGAGCCAGAGGAGCAGGGTTTTGTGGCAGGCAGCCGTGTTTCTATTCTCAGTGCATCCAAGGGACTGGCCAGGTGACCTTGGACCTGTCACATCCCCCTGGAGCTGCTGCCTCTCCATCTGTGAAATAAAGGTACCAGTGTCCATCACACAGGCCCTCCCGGGGTGGAGAAGATTAATGAGGGGAAGTTTGCAAAGTGTGTGGAACTCCAGGCAATGAAGGGCATACAGGAAATGGTGGTGACCAACCCCTCCCCCCTCACGCACACAAGCACACTCCTTCTGCCTTTGAAAATGAGCATAAGCCCTCGCTGCTCCACATGAGATCTACAGACCAGGGCAGGCATCAGCTTCACCTGGGAGTTTATTAAAAATGCAGTCTCGGGCCCCACCCCAGAGCTGCAGAGTCAGACTTGCTGGGGGTACAGGGATTCGAATCACTGGTGATTTAACAGCCCTCCAGGGCAGCCTGAAGCCTGCCAAACAGTCCTGCAGGGGCACGCTGCAAGATCACCATGAATGATTCAGGGAAGTCCCCAACTTCCAAGGAACTTAAGTTCCTCTGGTAGGGGGGGTGATAAAAAATAAGCACACAAAAAAGAATTTTGGACACTGCTATGTGTAACAGAGAGTCTTCATGCACCAGAGTCATACATACTCTCCAGGTTCAAACCCTAGCGTGGCTGCTTACTGAGTACCTGGGCAAACGACTTTTCCTCCCGTGGACTCATTTTTTTCATCTGTGAAACTAAGATAATGAAAATATGATCTCTCCTGAGAGCAGTTTCACATTCGTAAGAACCCCCACACACAGATTGCTGGGTCCCACCCCCAGAGATTCTGATTCAGCCAATCCGGGTGGGCTCTGAGAATTTGTGTGTGTCTCTCTCTTTTTTATTTTAAAGACATGGTCTCCTCTGTCACCCCAGACTAGAATGCAATGGAATTTTCATAGCTCACAGCAACCTCAAACTCCTGGGCTCAAGCTATCCTCCTGCCTCAGCTTCCTGAGTAGCTGGGACTATGGATGTGCACTGCTCCCAGCTCATTTTTATTTATTTATTTTTTCTATTTTTGGTAGAGACGGGATCTCTCTCTTGTTCAGCATGGTCTCGAACTCCTGAGCTCAAGAGATCTTCCCACCTCAGCCTCCCAGAGTGCTAGGATTAAAGGCATGAGCCATCATGCCCGACTTGAGAAAAGGTATCTCTTAACCAACTCCCAGGCAATGCTAATACTGGTAGTATGGAGACCACAATTTGAGGGGTGCTTCCCCAGAGTAGGGCTTCTAAACTGTAGTGTCCATTCTCATCAGCAGAAAGTTCTCATTCAAAGCCAAGTGCTGCCTCAGTAGGTCTGGGGAGGGGTCTGAGAGTCTATATTCCTAACTCTCCCACAGAAGGCTGATATGGCTGGCCAACCAACCACATTTTGACCAGTAAAGTCGATATATCTGACACGCAATAGATGAAAAAATGCTATCTACTTTAGTATTTGTTTATGCCTCTTATCTTTTGTAGTGACAGTGATTGTAGTATAAGCTAAAAAGCTTAAGGTCCACCCCCAGCTGATACAAAGGACCCCCTCTTAGCCAAGGGG
Organism: Loris lydekkerianus; assembly: GCA_963574355.1. Lineage (NCBI taxonomy): Eukaryota > Metazoa > Chordata > Mammalia > Primates > Lorisidae > Loris > Loris lydekkerianus. Next base: position 10,347 of record CAUYPK010103841.1, read on the forward strand.
ACCCCAGAAATACCCTGAGGCTGAATTGCTGGCCACGAGAAGGGAGGTCCGATGGGGCTGCCAGACCCTCTTCCCACCTTGGAGATTTCCTTTGTAGCTGATTAACAGACTTAAGGCTATGCAGGACAAGCTTAAACCATACCTGCAGGTCCTCAGCTGACCCAACAGATCTTGTGAGCGTAGGTTTAGTGACTAGTCTTTGATTAACAGACTTCCTTATCTTAACTTAAAATATTCCAAGCCTTTAGATAAAGCTGTATTTCTTCAACCAATTACAAATCAAAGAATCTTTAAACCCACTTATAACCTGCAATGCCCCATTTTAACATGTCCTACCATTTTTGGTCAAACCAATGTACACTTTCCATGTACTAATTTATGGCTTTGTGTGTAATTCCTCTCCTATACAGCTCAGAATAAACCTCTTTATTTTACAGAGTTTGGGTCATTTTCTATTGACAGTAAAAAGTCAATCAATGATTAGGAATTTAAACATCCCCAGTGTAAGAGGAATGCCACTGTTCTGAAGCTAAATGAAAAGAAAATGTTGGTTCACAGAATCCAAAAACTTCCAAAGCAAAGATCCAGAATTTCCTCAAAGGCTATCACAGATGCAGAAAATTCAGAAAGCAGTTTGCTTCAACCTGGAATTCCAAAACCATTGATAAAATATTAACTATAGGTAACGTTCTACAGAGTATGTCAAAGTTGCTAGCAGTCCTAAAGATTTTGAGAAAAATGTTATAATGGCTACACAAACCTCCAAATAGATTTTGAGAACACACACAGCAGAGAATACATGGCACTAAATAATGCAAACGTGTATTTGGGGAAAGATTTTCAGAAAGATTTATTCATGTTTCTTTTTTATTTTATTTCATTTTGTTTTTCTTTCCTTTTCTCCACTTTCCTTTTCTTTGGGGCAGAACTTTTCTCTGTCCCCTCACCCCCGTGGAACAATTAAGCAGAACAATGCTCCTCTCCGAGGACTTCCTTCCATCAGGTTATAAATAACTTCAGCACAATAACTAAGAGCATATATAAAAGCAATGACAAGGTCATTTACCATGAACGGGCCATGTTCTGTTTCCATGGCAACCGGAGTCAAAGGCAAAGTGACATACGATGATGTTTCCATTGTATCTCCATCGCCTTAAGCCCTGGAAGGGCCAAGTCTGGTGTGGGTCTGGCTTCTCCCCTCTGTGGCTTAGATGGCTGGGATCTGAGCCCCAGCTCTAAGCGCCCAAGGCACAAACTGCAGACCCAACTCCACCTGGAGCCTGCTGGAGGGCACACCAGGGGAGAAAGCGTCTCTCCCTAATCATGGACACACCATCATGTTCTTCACTGTGAAAACCAGAATCTCAGCAACAATCCCTAACTCAGGTGGGCTGCTAGCCTGCCCTTCAGAATGGTTTGTTGTGTACTTTCTCTGCTGTCTCACCTCCATCATGTCTTTTTTTTAAATTTTTGTTTCCATTTCAGAAGAGAAGAGGGAGAAAGGACTAATGAGGAGTGAAAAGGTCAGCTGCTAGCTCCACACCAAGCTCCTGGCAAAGGCAGAGGCTTTGTCTCCCAGGTCCAAGCCTGTCAGGGTGCCTGCCTTCAGGATGAATAGCAAAGCGCTGCCACTTGCTTCCAGTTCTGCACGCCTTTTCCTTGAGCCTAAGACCTCAGAAAGGAACAGAAAGAAAGGATGGAAAAGATGACTCTGGGGCTGTCTAAGCAGCATGTGGTCGACCAGAGTCCATCAGGGCCACAGAGTGCACAGCCACCATTCTCAGGAAGAGTGAGGTTCTTGAGTTTCACAGCACCCTCCTCATCGGAAGGGGAGAGATGTTCTAAAGCCTCCTCCTTCCCTTACAAATCCATGAAGGAGTCAGCATGTTGACTCTGCTTATTTGTATATTCACCCTCAAAAATTATTATAAGTCTTCCAGGCATGGTAGCTCACTCCTGTAATCCTAGCCCTCTGGCCTACATGGTTTTTTACCCTACCTTCTTCTCCTGCTACCCTTATGTACCCTTCACCTTTGGGCCCTGTATCCCCAAAAAAAGGTTAGAGGCAGTTAAATCAGGTCGAGGTCTGATATCACTGGTTCATTAACCAAGAATCTAACTATTATTCTTCACCGCCCTCCATAGCACCAATGACGGGTAAGATTCCCAAAACTGGGACAACCTAAGACAGGATATGGAGAGGCTGCACGGTGGATTACACTCATAGTACCCAAAGACGGGTAAGATCACTCTGCGTTCAGTCAACCTAAGACAGGTACCAAACCATTGATGTTAGTATCCCCATGACGGGTTAAGACTGAAACTGCAAGAGCAGGCAACCTAAGACAGGGGCTATGTCTTTCTGCCATACAAAAAACAAAAGAGGGAATTGTTGGGCCCTGCCATGTGCCTGAGGCCTAGTGCAACTTCCCGAGCCTGACTAGAAGTAGATCCATCGAGCTACTTCTGCGTAGCAATGACTCAGCAAGGCCTGGCCTAAAACTGCCTCTACCTAGATACAGCCAACGTGGTACCATACCATTGGCCCAACCCCGTCA